>CAJNDV010000185.1:7605-18070 GCA_905221635.1 Symbiodinium sp. CCMP2456
TGATTGTGGAACTGGGTTTCGGCGTTTGCTTGCCACTTTCGGCTTCCGTGTTTGTGGTGTCGGGCTCAGGGCTGAGGGGTTTAGGCGTTTAGGGCTTCGGGTTTAGGGCTTAGGGTTTAGGGTTTAGGCTCCAGGGGTTGAATGTGAGTTCGGAACTCGGGGATTCCTGGGGTTGAGGTGCCGGATATGTGGATCGCCATACGGGAGGTTCGCTCGATTGATGCAGGGCCGTAATTTTGGAACAAGCTATCAGATTGGAAGCCTTGAATCCTGTGCTGAATTCGATGTATGTGGAACTTATCCCACGTTGACATTTGGGCCAGGGCGCCATGAAACTTGGATACTTGTCATTCCAGCCCTGGAAATCAAGTTTATGTTTGAAGGAAAGAGTCATCGATGTGGCGGGTAGCTTCGAGACGCTTCAGAAAGACTTCGTTCAAAAAGGGAAAGAACAGTTTCCGCAGGAGCGAATGCCTCCTTGGAAGAGCCTGTGGCTTGCGAACTACCTGGTGTTCCTGTGGCTTGGCAGTTTCCGCAATTTGTAGGTAACTCTTGGTGTACAACAGTGTGTTCCGGTACGCTAATATCACAGTATAGCAAGGTGGCGTGACCAAACCAAAAAACGGTATTTTGGAATGTATGACCTGGCGAGATGTCCAGCAGGTGATCTTGGCCATGGGAGCTTTGAGGAAAGGAGTGTGGGAGGATTGTGCAGTGGCCGAAACCCTAAACCTTAAACTTGTTCCCTCCACCCAGGCTGGTCCTGAAACCCTAAACCTCAAACTTGTTCCCTCCACCTAGGCTGGTCCTGAATGTAGAGATTGTGGTGCCCACAGCCGACCAGTACGCGCAGACGCTGGGTGCTGGTGAGACCTTCAGCGGCCTGGTCCAGAGACTGCCTGAAGAATATTCTCCCGGGGTTAGTATAGGAGTAGTACAGTATTATTATAGTCGTATTATAGTCGTATTTGTAGTAGTATAGTATAGTACTATAATACTAGAACTTATTTCCAAAGTACTGTAAGGTGAAAATACTGTTTTTGTGGACTATTACTATAATATAGCTATACTAGTGGTCATTACTTTACCTCGCGTCTTTTGGCAGGGCGAGAGGGAAAAAAAAAACATACATAATGACCATTATTTGTGTGGGACTATCTTGGACAGGGCCGAATCGGATCTTACCAAAGCTCTTTGGAGGGGTCGTCAGGGGTTGCTGCCGTGGGCACCTCTTATACTAGAAACTAGCCAGAAAGGATCCCATGCCTTAACCGCTGCTGCTCGTGAAGTAAGTATAGTTTAGTTTGCTGTAGGAGGCAGTACTTCTCCTTCACAGGACGATGCTGTAGTCTGCTAGTTCTGTGTCCATGCTTGCCCACGTAAACCCTGAACCCTAGATTGGCAAATGTTGTAGTTGGGTGTACACATCAGAAGATTGTCTTCTGGCCTTGCAACCCGAGGAACTGCCCCGGCTAAGAATAGTCGCCAAAGGAAAGTCCAAGGGCATGGGTTCACTAAAAAGAGCACATCAAACCCAAATCCTAAACCCTAAACCCTAAACCCTAAGCCCAGGTGGCCTGGTCATTGCCCTGACACCCTTCTTCCAGGGGCTGGTTGGTATCCCGCTGAGCCTCGGCGTGCTCATAGGGTTCACACTTCACTCAAAATGCCCTCAAAAACCTGGAGTGGTATAGTATGCTATAATATATATATATATATACTGCAGTCGTCTCTTAAATCTTAGTTGCACCAAAAACAGAGAAGCGGCTTTTATACAGCCTGGAAGCAGATCACCTTGGCGAGGCAGTGCGAAATTAGCAAGAATCCCGCTGGGAGTAAAATGGAGCTAAAGCTATGCTCCGAATTGGTTCTGGAATGCGTGGCAGGCTGGCGGGTCATGTTATAAGATCTTCCTCTGAAGATCGTTTCAGGCAAGTCAGATGTTATAAGACCTTCCTCTGAAGAGCTTTTCGGGCAGGTCAGCTACCAACCCAACCCCACTGAATGCTGTAACGTTGGCAAGGGTCCGGTTGGAGCATCGAGGCGACAAATGGGCTCTCCCTTTCCAACCAGTTTGTGTGGAACATGTTCTGGGCCATTGCTACGACCCATACGTCAGTAATAACCCCATGGCAGAATACGGAAATCTGAAGACAACACATGCCCGTCAATTTGTGTTTCCACCGTTCTTCACGCGTTAACAGCCTCTTAAGCCATCAGAGCTACAGCATCGTGTGTTTAATCCACGTGTTCTTTTCCTACCTGTACTATACTATACTTTGTTTTACTAAATAATGCTATACAGCATTGTACTACACAGAACTTGATGATAATATACTATGCTGCATTATACAGTCATACAATACAGTACAGTGTAGTACAGCATCGTGTAGTTTCGTAGAGTGCGGCATCGTACAGTTAGTTAATGCAGTGTCACTTAGCAGTAGTAGGATGTGGTATTGCATAGTCTCATATCGTATTGGATAGTGTTGGGCTACCAGAGTTGGAGTTAAGCTGCCGATTAATTGCGCAATGAGACATCCCTAAATTCTACACCTGGTACCATTACAGTATTATTGCCGTATTATTACAGTATTATTATAGCGATTTATAGTACTACTATAGTCTTATTGTGAGTGATTCTTCTTCGGACGACTCCTTTCCTTCGCAGCGTCTCAAGAGCTGAGGAACTACTGGATGCTGAGGTCCGGGATTTCGCTGAAGACCATCCTTATTGTTATGGTGGCTAGTTGCATCCTGGGAAACATACTCTACGCCCTTGCTGGCCTCATGCGCTCCAAGTTCGCCATCCTCGCCGCACGAATCATCATCGGAGTTTGCCAGTGCCAGTTGGGAGGGCCCATCTACATTGCAAAGGCCGTCGGGGTGAAAAGAAGGACAAAGGCGCTCTTCATCTTCTCTACCTCTGCCACGCTGGCCTTCACAGCTGCGCCGCTGCTGGCCGCGCTCCTGGAGACCTTCGTGAAGGAGCTGCGGATTGAGAACCTGGTCCTCGACTCCGACACCATCCCAGGCTGGTTCATGGCCTTCCTTTATTACCTCTTCCTTCTCAAGCTGGTTTTCTTCTTTGAGAACCCAGAAGATGACGTGCAGTCTGAGAAGCAAGACACAGCGGATAGCCAGGAGAGTCTCTGGAACCGCGGCTTCTTGGTCTGCATCTTCGCAGCTTTTGCTAGCGCCATGACCAACACGATGGCAATCGTCTTCTTCGTGAAGTTGGCAGAGAAGACCTGGGGTTGGAGCGTGTCCCTGACAGCTTTCGCGCTGGCAGGAACCATGGCCGTCGTGTCGCTGCTGTCCCTCATCAGTAGCAGACTGGTGAAGCTCCTGGAAGATAGGAAAGGTTTGCAGTTGAGCGCTTGCTTGGGTGCAGGTTGCTCCCTGATCACATTTCCCTTCTCACGTGACTGGCCGACAGCAGCGATAACCATCATGTTCATTGGCTTGCTGCTCGTCCAGTCTTGCGCTTCAGTTGTGAAGAACTACGCCTATGCACTGGCTCCGAAGATTGTGGCACCACGCTTCAAGGACCGAGCTGGAGCAATCAACATGATTTCACTGATGCTGGGCCGGGGTGCTGGAGCGCAGCTAGGTGCGATCCAGACATCGATCAGTTTCGCAAGTTCCCAGCTCTGCACCTACTTGTTCCTCTTCTTCCTTTCCTGGATGTTTGCAGCACATCTGAAGCAACATGCCAAGGCCACTTAAGCCAAACCGCGAGCTGCAAAGCTTTTGCGATTGCCGGGCCAAGACTGCCCGAATAGCTCCATGCCATTCAGCCTGGGTTGTACAGAAGCCGTGGCGTTTGGGCCTTTTTATCTGGAGACGTTTCAAGTGATTTGAGCCGACAGGGAATAGATCTCGTGTTCCCGGTGCTGCCGGTATTTGCCACTCTTGCAGAGCGCTTGTGCGTGAAGGCTTCAACTTCAATAGCAGCTTGCACGCAACCGTGCACGGCATTAGTGGATTCTGTGTAGAAGACTTTCGTGTGCTGTAGTACCTGGTTGCACAATATGTCCCATCTGATAATCTACTTGTAGCATCGCGCGCCATAGTTCTACTATGCTATCATGCTCTACTCGATTCTACTGGACTCGACTGTGCCCTACCTACACCACCACCACGACGACTACTACTACCGCTATACCACAACAACAACAGCAACAGCTGCTACCGCTGCTGCTGCTGCTGCTGCTGCTGCTGCTGCTGCTGCCGCTGCGCTACGCTAAGCCCTAAACCCTAAACCCTAAACCCTGAAAATGACAGAGCAGTGAGGAGTTCCTGAAATGAAGGAGCTCCATGAGGTCTTGTATCTACACTTTGCTTGACTTCAGCTTTCAATCTTCAACTTTCGACTTTCAACTTTCAGTCCCCCATATTGAACCTCGCCGTGAGTATAGACCTCATTCATGCGAGAGGGAAAAAAAACCTTGAAGCCCTAAACCCTTTGAGGCTCAATCACACTCGTGTGTGGCGGGTTCGGGGGGCCCGAGGTGTGTGTGTATGTGTGTGTATGTGGGTGTATGTGTGTGTGTGTGTCTGTGTGTGTGTGTGTGTTTGTTTTTATTAAATAGGGCTTTGGGTTTTGGGTTTTGGGTCCCATGAGAAGTGATGCTGGCCTTAATTATGTAAGACCCGAAACCCTAAACAAACTGCCCTGAACAAGAAAACCTGAACCCTAGAACCTAAACCCTAAACCCTAAACTTGTCGGCGTAGTTTTATCTTGTAGGGTACCTTTGCCTTGACATGAGAGCGAAGTGCATATTGCTTGGTCGTCGCAACAGCGATTGGTGTGAGTGTTATTGAAACTGTGCAGTTCCTGATGCCTCTATCGAACCTCGCCCGTCAGCATAGTTCTCTGCAATGCGGGGAGGGAGAAAACTTGTCAGCGGACCCTCCACATTAAGTGTTGTAAGCTTTAGGAGTTTGGCGTCTGATTTGTGTAGAGATTGTGAAACCGTCTTCTATCTATGGCTTCTGGGAGTTGTTGGATTGTATGGTGCCTATGGGTCTTATGGTTCGAGAGGGTTAGGGGCTTTCGTCCTTTCCTTGCGCGGAGGCGGAAGCTCCGTCAGCAGCGCCGGCCTCGGGCCAAGGCAATGTGTTTAGGGTTTGGGGCCCGGGGAAGTCCCGCTACTGTTAAAGCTTTCGTCTGTCAGTTGTGCCGACTCCGCCGGTTGGTTGGACCAGCCTGGGCCGAGTCTCCCCCTTCCTCCGAGCAAAAGGGCACCATGGCGACACCCTCGCAGCGAATCTTCCGCCTCAGTCAGCACTTGCTGACCGCTGAGCTCGTTTCGCAGCACAAGTTCCCCGACCGCATCATCCTGGACGACAACTGCCAGGTGGGGTTTGTAAAATTGGGTAGTTATATGTAGGGTTAGAGGTAGGGTAACTATGGACTGTAGTTATAACCTGTATTAGGGGACTTAGAACTCCACTTACATGGCCTCGGCGGCTCGGGACACGAAAGGAGCTGCTCGAAGCCTTGCGGACAGCGTATGGTTATGTACCTTTTTGAATACCCGAAATACTAGGGCCGCCTTATAATGGTAACCTCAAAAGGGACAGTAATTCAGAGAAGTGGCCATACCTGAACAGTACTTAACCCAAAACCCTAAACCCTAAAGTTTTTCGTAGAGGGGCCGCTGTAGATCCATGGCGACTCTCCCTTAAACGAACCTTCAAGCTGCCACATTCCCGTGGACCAGCGGACCCGTCTTCGCCCGGCCCGTGCAAGTACTGATATTGGCTTCCCGGGTTTAGGGTTTAGTGCTGCTTCCCAGCTGATTGGCAGAGTCTGGGTTCAAAAAAGGGTTTAGGGAAGCTGAAACCAATATATGACTGTGCCACAGATAGAGAAGAAGCAGCGATAACAACATAAGGGAGAATCATAACCATTCAGTTCATACAATCCCAGGCGACCTTCAACACCTACGTGAACGTCTTGTTCATGTGGAAAACCCCGAATATCAAGTCCCAGAAGGACTGGAACGACATGGCAACCAGCTTGCAGCTGTCGCTCGAGCACGTCGTCCGTGACAAGTACCCCATCTTCGCATACACCCTCGAGCGCAACCCTGACAACCACAACCGCCTGGAGCTGCACAGCCCCGGCAGCAACCCGCCTGAGCTCACCTTCGGTGAAGTCAGCGACTTTTGCCCAACCGAGGTGTTATAGGGTTCTTAAGGGAGGGGGGTTCAAGGGGGAGGTATGTAACCCAACGTTCCTAAGGTTCCCTAGGTACCTACCCCTGTTTTGAACCCCCGTCCCTTAAGAACCCTATAAGAGGAGGCCGTCATCAACGGCAGCTTTTCAGACTGGCCCCTCAAGGAGGTGCTCGTCGATGGTCCCGACCGAGGGCCGCTACCGCCTCCTCTACGTGAAGCTCACCTGGGTCCACGATGAGGCCAACCCCGGTGCTGGCAGCTACGTTGTTCTCAACTTTACCGGCGTGCACCACTTGTGCGATGGCGGTACGGTACTTCCCTTCAGCGAGTGGGCCACCACCTGCCGCAACCTGTGCGACAAGGGCCGGCTCCAGTGCTCGGAGAACGTCTATACAATGGATGTCACTGTGCTGCGTGGGCGCCGAGCCCAGGAGCCCTTGCCCGCGCCGCTGGCCAAGCGTATGTTTATCCCCGTTGAGGCCGTCCTCGGTGCTCCCAAGCCCGATTTCCCCACGGTCACTGCTCGCGTGAACTTCCCCAATTCCGTCCTGGAGCAAATGCAAAAACACCTGCAGCACGCCGTCACAAAGAGTGGCAGGGCGTTGTCGAAGAACGATGTCATGCACGCGATCGTGTGGCACAAGATGATCGAGATCTTCGGCCCCCAGGTCACCCACGACGGCAAGCACAGCACGATGTTCTTCCCTGCAGACATGCGCGGCCGCTATCCCGGCATTGGCCGCAACCACATTGGCGATGCAACCTCCATCAACGCCGTCGAGGTCGAGGCCGAGACGGTCACCTTGAAGGAGTGTGCCCAGAAGTTCCACGACGAGGCCCGAAGTGGGGCCAGCGTGGAATACTTCCGGGAGCAACTGGATTTCGAGGCCAGTCGCAAGCCAGAGAGCCGTGTCCATGGCTTCTTCACCCCCGCGTGGCCCACCTTGATCACGACCTCCGTTCGCCATGGCCCCATCTATGAGGGCCGCTTCGGCGGCAAGATGGGCAGCGAAGGTCCCATCAACTTCTCCTTCGTCCGCCCCTCGCTCGTCGTCATACCGCCCTACAGACGTCCTAACCCCACCGAGGAGCAAAAGGACTGGGAGTCCGGCAACGATATGCAAATCACCATCCCGCTTGGCCAGGACGAGACGGCTGCCGCGAAATTCGTGGCCTCCTTGCCGAAGGGCACTCGCCTGCTTTCCATTTGGAGCATTGATTTGTAGGTTTTCGGAGTCTTCGGACTCCGACAGCACTTACATGCAGTGGACCAGAGAAAGCGGAAAAAGCAGTGGACATGTGTCACAAGCAATCATTGCCTTTAGGCGAAACCAGTCGCTCTTTTCCTACTACTGTAAAAGAACCTCCCAGAAATACAAATGTCCTTCCTTATGAAGGTGATGTAGGGTTTTTTCTTTTATTTTTGGAGTTCTGAAACCCTAAGCCCTGAACGCTCAACCGCAGCTTATGGGTGCTGAAGAAGGGGCATGTATAGGGGGGATCCCATGAGCAGGTTTCTTCCGTCCATCTTCCCCAAGGTTTTGAGCCATCCCGCAGACTCGTTCTTGAACGATTTCAGGGTTTAGGGTTTAGGTATAGTTTTTCGGGTTTGGGGTGCGTGCCCAACCCCAAAGCCCACTGGTACCTTAGCCAGCTGCCTTTTTCCCAGGCTTCAGGGCTGAAGGGCCAAAGGCCACAGGGCGAAGAGAGCTAGCGCTGGGCTTGGAGGATAACTCGCCGGATAAGAAATCGGGAAATCTCCGTGAAGACAAGGCAGGGCATGCGCAGCTCATGCAGCTCCTCCGTCATGTCCTGAAAAGCTGTAGTCACAGCTACTGTGCGCTTATTCGTTTCTTGTGTGAAACTTCGCCTCTGTCTAGAGAGCGTGGCGGAAGAGCGAGATCTGTGGATTTGACAAGCCTCAGACCCTCAAAGGTGCTGAATTTCTTGAAATCTCTCTCTCTGAGCTGCTGAGCCGTGCGCATTCCTGGTAGTACGGGGCTAAAGAAGGTGTATGACACAAGATTCCTTACAGTCTTTGTATTTCCTCGAGAGGACTGTATCTGATTTCGGCTTGGGTTTGAAACTGCAACAAAGAATCAAGATTAGTCTTGCAGAAGCTCGCAGGTGATGGATGAGCGCGGAGATGGTAACTGCGGAGTGCCAGCTTTCTGCGACAACGAAAAGAGACAAGGCACCTCTCGCCAAGGTCAGCTGATAGACCATTCCAAACCTTTTTTCAAGCATCATCGGTAGTGTTTTCACCATTCGCTAACAGCAGTTTTCGAAAGTCCTCTGTTACTGTTGGCTCGAGCTTCCTTTCAAAGAGACGAGCATGGATGTGCTGCAGGAGAGTGCGGAGCAGGCCTTCCCTTTTTGGGGGTCTCTTCTATAAGGGTGCCGTACTATATTGGGGACCCCAAAAAGGGACCCTAATTTAGAAAACTACCCATATCATAGCTGCAACAGCGTAATGGCTCATGCTTGATGAGTGAGCTGGGTGGCAGCTCTGCGTGGAAGACGAGTTCAACAGGGTGCTCTCCGTGGGTTAAGGAATTAGGATCCACCGGTGAGGCCAATTGAGGGGCTTCGCGGTTCCCTGCACCCCCGTGCAGGATCGAACCTGGTTCAAGTCAGCTGTGGGGAACTGAGCGGCGCTGTTCTGCGAGCACCCTCTTGGCGGAGAGAACACAGAGAGGCTAGGCACGGTTTAGGTCACTTATGTTGCTCCCATTCACATGGCTTCAGCAAGCGCTCGAAATTCTCTTTCCTTAAATGGGGCGGCTCGGCCTTACCCAGGTTTTCAAGATGCTCCAGTTGGAGCGATGTCATGTACATACGGCGTGACTCCGGCACTNNCTCAGCTCAGCCGTTGCTGAGCTTGTTTGCGCATTCCGAAGGAAGAGACGGACTGCAAAACGAGTCGCCTTTAGGAAGGGCCTTCAGATGCCGAGTGAGAACGGCCTGCAGGCGACGATCTTAAGTGCCTGACCCTGGCGCAGCTTGCCAGCTTGCATGCTCATGACCTAGCAGTCGTGTCCACAGCTGCCCAACCAGCGCTGGCCATGAGCTAAATCGGAACTCAACAACATACTCAGTCACTGTACCATGCGGAAGAAACATCAACCTTCAATGGCAACATGTTCTAATGATGCCCTGGCTGGACGTCGTCCACAAGTTCTCGACGAAACTGTGCTGAAGGGGATGTACCTTGCGTAGGAGGGCATGATGCATGGTAAGGGGCTTGCTTTCTGGCACTATGCCAACAGGTCAGCCCCCCCCCCCCCNNCCCCCCCCCCCCCCCCCACCTCATGATGACCTTGCCATATGGCTGTTGAGGAATGCGAACAGTCTTGTTCGTCGACCTGCTGTTGGCCGCCGCCGTGTCCCACAACACCTCTGTGAGAGGCTTTGGACCCATCCGACGCCGACCTCAAACACGACACAGCCTAATCACGTTGGCAGCTGCTGGTTGTGCTTTTGGTTTTCCGCGAACCACCATCTGTGCTCTGCCTTGTTCTAAGGACACTTTGTCCATGCAGCCACTGCCATCGGACGTGACGAGGATGCCCGGCGCTGTTGCCCCAGCATGTGTGTTCTGCGGCTTGGGGTAGATGTCCGCATTCAGGATGTATCTCACAAGATCCGCATACTGAACTGGAACATCCTGGCCCCCTCGTGGGACAACAATGTGGGGAAGCTTGGTGGCAATCCATGATACCAACGGCAACATGCTGCTATGCGAAGATAAGGAAGAAGGACAAATCTGCGCAATGGCCGTTTCGACTGCCAAAGCTCATGCACGAGATGCGCCTGCGCAAACCCGATATCATTGTCTTGCAGGAGGCCAGGCTTCCCTAAACGCTGGCGAGTCGCATCCTACATCCGAATCCGAAGTCTCGAACTACCATTGACATTTATGGAAGAGGCATACTTCCCTCCTGGCCAAAGGTGGAGGTGATCCTGTGGGAGGAGCAGATCAAGCCCTTCCTGAAATCTCATGGCTTTCAGTCTGCCTACGCCTCCCGCCAGAGAGACGGGTTCTGAAGGGGGATGTTGATGCGACTTTAGAAGAACACGCTCTTGATCCTCGCTTGAAAAACGAAACTTGAAAAGGAAACCGAATCGAGAGAAAAGCAGTTCAATCAGTATCTTCAACGATGAGCTTTCGGGTCTTTTCAGCGGGATCTGTCGAGTGCCGGATTTGGAAACCTTGGGTTCCACACCGAAAGTCCGGCAACCCCAAGCAGTTGGGACCCAGAAAGCCCAATACCC
>CAJNDV010000186.1:0-18066 GCA_905221635.1 Symbiodinium sp. CCMP2456
TATGTACATATGTATATATATATACCAGTAGGTTCGTCCGCATACTTTTTTCTAGTCCGCCGATTTGGCTTAGAATTTTCTTGCGTCGCAAAAAAAGTATACCGCGGAACACCCTTCAAGAAACCCCGGCGCCGGGAAAAGTATGCCGGGACAATCCCTTGGAGAACCCCACTTAAGATTGTAAAGCAATACGTATGCCGGGACAATCCCTTGGACAACCCCACTTAAGATTGAGTGGTCACTTAAGGTCTGGGGAAAGGCTGCATAGCCGTGGCTTAGAGGTGTGACAATTAAGAGGCTATTGAGTCGTTGTTTAAAGGTCTTGGAAACGGCTATTGAGTGTCATACATTTGTGTGCAGGTCCGGGAACCAGCTATTGAATCATGGTTTAAAGGCCTGGGAAGAATCTGTTGCGTCCTTTCCTATATAACGTCTACATTGCTAGGAAAGGCTATTGAGTCGGTCATCAAGGTCTGGGAAAGGATGGTTGAGCCCTGAGCAATTCAAACGACATGTTCGTCATAGACCTGTAGGCAATCTCATTTTCATGCACATGCAGACTCCACCAGACTTCAAGAGGCCGCTTAGCGACGAAATTCAGGCGTGATCCGTTCTCCTGCGTAGAGCAAGTAACGCTGCAAACATCGCAGCGACACATACTGGGCTCCTGCACGTCGAGAAGCTCTTGCATGTACTCCCACGAAATCCTCGTCCATTTGTACCGTGAAAGCGATGCAGTTGAGCGTCCAGGCCGAAGCCCGAGCCTGGGACTTCAAGTCGTGGAATATGTGATGCATGTAATGTATTTTTGGGGTGAGTGGAAAGCGATCGCGGTTCAACCCCATTGTAAGATGCACCAAATGACCATAGCTTTTGAGAAAATTCATCCCAGTAGCGGAAGCATCCAGGGCCTGGCGCTGCGTCATCCACAGTCCACTCCTGTATAGCAATCGGACACAGGCATTCAGGTTGACCACTCCAGTGTACGTCCAACCCAAAATGGCATTCTCGGAGGCCATTGAAGCATGTACATCACAGAAGTCTTCGAAAATCTCGAGAAGCAGCGTTGTATCGCTTGCCTTTTGCCAAGCTCCTTGAGGGCATTTCTGATACGAGTCGAAGCCAACGGTCAGCTCATTGATATACCGACAGTACAGTTTCTTGTTTTGTCGCTGCAGGTAGGCCTGCGCATGCCCATCCAGATAGGCGAACCTCTCTGGAACGTTGTTTCCTGCTTGTAGATTGATATACCCTATCGCACCCAAGCGATAAAACTCTTCAGGGTCTTAAGGAACAAAGAAACAACCCGACCTATTGGTATATATATTGGTAACCAATGGAAAACTCTGATAAACACAAAGAGAAACCCTAAACATAGGCTTATTACCCAAAACAATATAAACTTAATGGGCTTGAAGGCACGAAGCCTGGAAGAAAAGGTAGCCATTCTACAAAAGCCGAAGCGAGAAACGTCTTTCCACAGCCCAAGTGAAGGCAGTGCCACATATCTGGCTTGAGGAATCCCCCAGCGTTTCCAGGGTCATGGAATAAATGCGTGACTATATCCGGGGGGCTCTCCCAGGGGGGCTCGGCCCCAACAGACTGCAGCCAATGAGGATCATCAGTGAAGCTTTCAAACGACCACCCAGGTAAGCCTGCAAGGCATAGATGACAAATTCCAGATTTTGTCTGCTGTCCACTGCGCTTGCTGACATGATTATAAGATCTAGAAAGTCCTGCCACCTTCGTGAAGAATTGAAGGTCCCCCACGGCTCCAACCACGGCACAGCGCCACGTCTCGTCGCCAGACTTAGACTTAACCTTGATGCCGATTGTTGAAAGCTCACATAGATCAGCGACCAATGCATCGAACATTTGCTGCAAATATCTGGAATCGGTTCCATATGCTTTCTTGGACAAAACGAAGGCCAGAAATCGTGTATCCACTGAGTGGCCCTTAATATTGACAGGCATAGCCTGTTGATGCATTCTGGGTGCATCCTTGTGAAACTCCTCGAAGGCCCGGCATCCAGCACCGATCAGCCCGTGAGTGTTGACCACCATAACTGGCAATCGTTTCCTTCCCCGCCCTTCGTCGCCATGAACGACCAATGGTATCGTTCTTTCGGGGTGCATGCTACCAGCCGCGAAGGCAGCATGAACAGTGTTGTTTGGCTCCACCACCTTAAAACGACTCCAGAATTCAAGCAAAAGACTCGGTGGCTGTTGGCCGTAGAGGAGGTTCAACTTGCCAATGTCCGCAAGGTGCTGATACAAACAACTGGGTTTAATTATGGGCAGGTCCCAGCTCTCGTCTCCAACATTGACATAGGATATCGGAACATCCAACGCCAGGCCAAACTCTTTAAACCTGAGTTTCCAGAAAGCCTATATTATTACAAGGGCAGGAAGAGGCTTCACCTCACACAGTTCATGATGTCCATGGGTCCATAGAAGCTTATTTTTGCTGGCATTATTGGGGACTGTTGTTTGTGCACAGCTGAGAAAAGGTCGTGGTATAGAGTTTGGGTGAAATCCCGATGCTGCTTGTATTTTCGCACATTCCAAATGTGTCTTTACAACATGTATACACTAATGCACACCTTCTACACACAGGTATACATGCACACCTTACATAAACCCAGTCTCAACTGTAGTAACTCAACCCCATAAAAAACAAGAAGCTCGAATCCACACACCCTAGAAGAGCACCGTATCCCTTAACTTCCCTCGGCAGCAGGAAAAGCCGGTAACCTTGGGATGAGCCTACTTGCGACTTCTAGCTTGTACACGTATATATCCACTTATATATATATATATATACATACATACATACATAAATAATATATAGATCGAGTCTATATACTGGGCTTGGGTTTGTATAGTTCTTATAGGGTGCTTCGCAATTGGAAGTAGTATGCTGGCAGGGATACAAGGCTTGGGTCTTTAGGTTTTTATAGGGTGCTTGGAGTAGTATGTGTGTGGGGTTAGAAGGTTTTGTGGGATTCTCGGGGTTCCGGTGCGGGGGCTGGGTCTTCATCAACAGCGAGCTCCAGCTGACGATCTGATGATGCGAATGCAGCTTAGTTGCAGCTCATGCCCCTTGTCTTCTAGCCGGTTTTCTGAAGCTTTGGCTAGCTCATCAAGAAGGGAGTCACCGGAGCGGCGGGGATCATCAGCTGCAGCTCGTACGAAGCCAGAGATAGTAGTCCCAGCGGCCTTGGCAGCAGATGCGAGATTACATTTGTTTTAGCAAATCTCATCGATGCTTGTGCTGTAGCAGCTGACATCAAGGAGTCTGCAGTCGAGACTTTTCGCACCTGGAGACTTAGAGCACGTGTTTGATTGCAATGTACACGAAGTAGGCTGAAGGAAAGTGGTCAGGCCCCTCTCCACCGGGGTTTTCATTATGGCAACCTGGTCGCCTTCTGTACAACCGAATTAAATGAGCCTCAAGGCACTTACACATCGTGCTGTCTGCTGACATGTACAACAGATGCATCCGATGATACCCCTCGTCGCAGTAGCCTTCCATCCGCCGAACAGGATCATGAGTGAAGCCGACTTTGAAAACCACGGAACCAGCAGACTGCAGAACCTCAACAGATCAAATCCTTTTCGGCACAAAAAGCACAGGAGCAGCATTAGCATGACTGCCGAAAGCCAAGGCACTATCTGGACCATCGCTTCAGCGTGGGCAAAGATCTTGCCAGGTGTCTTGCCGACAGATTTAAGTTCAGGCAAAGTAATCTTCAGCAGATCTCGCTTGCTCAAGATTCCATCCCAAGTCTCGGCCATATCTGGTAGGCTGAGAAGCTCCGCAGACATGTACTTGTGATATCTCCAATGAACTGAAGATTTGGCATCACAGGTGCCTTATGTTGAGCGACCCAGAAGCTTGTGGGGTGATCAAGGTGCCCCTCAAACCTGGATATAATTGAGTCCAGTTGCTAAGCACAGTCTTGATCCCAGGCTCGGATGCTGTCTTCCTGGAGGCAGGGCCGCGCGTGCACCGGAGTGGGTATGATATGAGGGTGGCTTAATAACATAGTCGAAGCCAAGTGTCTGTCGTTTTGAAAACACTAGGAGCTCATCGAACCACTCATCCATGGCCGCGGCTGTGACATTTACCGAATCAATCTAGTGCTGCTACAAACTCCTAATTAGGGCGACAATAACCATATATAAGTAAGTAAATAAATGAATAAATAAATAAATAAATATATATATATATATATATACGTAGATTTTCAGGTCGACTGCCTAGGACTTCAGGGTTTCTAGGGCTTCGGGGTTTCTATACAAATATGTCCTAGGTCTGCTGTTCCATAAATGGGATACCTCGTTGGGTCCATGGCCCATGGTTGTACGGTTTTGGAAGGTTCAGGGATTGTGGCCGTTGCTGGTGGCGGCCTTCGATTGGGATGCTTGTCTCACTAAACAATTGCATGATCCTCAGAGACACAAACTGTTAAGACCAACATGAGCTCACAACTCAAGCATCACAGAGCACCATGGCTCCAAGGCAAGGGCCCCTCGAACCAACTGCTTGGCAGCCTCTTTGCCGAGTCTGCCAGCTTGACCTGGCATGAACACATCAGCGAAAGCACTACACACATATGTTGTGAGGTTTCTGAACACTCAAACACAGCTGGTGCGGTGTTTTCCTTTCCCAGTGCACGTGATGTCATCGTCGTCCCAAAATTCTGAGTGTTGTCAGTACAACACTGCATGGGTCACCTAGGCTCCCAAAAGCCGGCTGGGTGCTGCAGTGCAAAAGATGCAAGCACCAGCCATGTAGCAGCAGACCAGTGCAGCAACACATTGTAATTGTATACAGTTTTGAAGAATGAAACATCGGTATTGTGTTACGACTGTGAAGTATGATTGTGTCAAACTGCAGATAATGCTTCGACCTGGCCGGCCAAGAGCCATGCGTACATTTCTAAACTACTTGGCTGCTTTCGCCTTCGCCTTTCCTTTGGCCTTAGCTTTGGGTTTACCAGGAGCCCCTGGCGGGGCTGCCGACGGACGTTGCACTGAATCCTTCAGCTCCCTCTGCAGCTCTGCCAGGACTGGCGTGACCTTGTTCTCCATGGAGACCGCCTGGACGGCCCTGGGAATGAGGTGGGTTGGCCATCTGGACTAGAGGGGTTTTTAGGGATAAACTGTATATGAGCTTTATGTACATATAGGGTTCTAGGGTAGGGAATCGACCCGGCTTGGGGTTTTGGGTTTTGAAACACTCAACATGGAGGCTGGCTAGTTTAAGAAAGTTGTTGTTTCGGCGGTGTATAGAGCTGAATTTAACACCTCAAACATTAGGTTGCAGGGTCCCACAAAGAACTCCAGGCTTCACTCAAGGATTGCGGAATCTCTACTCTCGGGTAATTCAGATCGATCGAGTAATTACATAGAATCCAACCGTCATCATCCCCCATTACCTAAACCGCTGGAAGACACTTTAATTTTAATTGATGTAAGTCTACACAAGCCCTATATAGTCCCCCTGGACACCCAACCTACACCAACAAACAAACCCAAACTAAGGCCCTAAGCCCCTATCTAGCTCATCCTCAACCCTGACACACCTCCAACCCTACAAACCTTAGAGCCCACGTCCTTTAATCCTCACAAAAGCCTGGTCGGAATTACAGGCTATGTGTCTTGTTTCAATATTACGACTATAGTGATCGAAGTGTCATAAGTTTTAATATTTTGTAACCCAGTCGCAGGACCGAAGCTGTCTCGATAGACATGTCAATCTCGCTCTTGAGCCTCAGTTCAAAAGGCTAGGTTATTGGATGCAGAAAACATATAGAGTGTTCATATTGTGATACCAGGAAGCTTGGGGGTCATGCGTAGGGAAGCAGTTGCTTTGATCATACTCATGTTGTCATAGTGGCGCTCCATCGCCGTGGCATGAGATTGCAGCTCAGCGGCCTGCCTCAGGGTGGGGCCAGCAATTTCTATGACTATGAGCCTGAGCCCGAGAGATTAAATAATTGTATAGTGTTAAGTAGCTTACAAACCCTGATCCCACCAATAACCTGCATACATATATATATATATATACACCGGATATATATATATATATATATATATATATATGTATGTATATGTAAATATTCATATATTTATAACCCCATCGAAACCATACACACCCTAAATAGCCTCTCATGGATCTCGTTCGGAGCGGGGTTCTTGGGCTTCAGCAGCTGGTCGGCTAGGTCACGTAGTCGCAACACTTTCGCCAAAACTTCAGCCAAGCCCCGATCCAGCAGCGTACGGGGGTCCTCGGCTTTCGGAGAATGTGGCTTGCAGGGTTTTTTTTTGGGGGGGGATAGTTGGCACAGATTCAGTTGATTATCTCCATCAGACCCTATACAGCTAAGCAACTTCTTCTTGAGCCATCGCAGCTTCCTCGTGTGCCCCAGGGAGCTGATCATCGAACTGCGTCTCCACTTGTGGGTTTTCACCAGTCCCCTGCAGGATCGCCAAATTTGTGGGTCGCAGGGCTTTAAGAGGAAACTAGAGTGGGTTTTGGGACTTGTTTGGGGCTGATGTAAGCAGTGCATGCTGATAAGGATTGCAGGCTCAAGGGTTGTAACCAAGGGTTTCTAGGAAAAGGTTTTTCAGGGTGCAATCAAGTTTGATATGACTTAAAAATTTTGTACTGGAGCACCTCCTCCCTGATCTCATTCTCGGTGCGGTCGGTATTTTTCTGCGTGACCGCGCCAGCCCAAGAGGTCTCAACCCAATACTGGAGGATACTTTTATCATACTTCCATGGCCTCAGAACGAAAACTGTTCTCAAAGTGTTCTCTATGATTGTAAACATCATTGCAAGGCAGGTGTAGGGCACAGAAACAGTGGCTGCCAAGGGTCCTTGTCAGCTTCTTTGGGTTGAGCATGCAGTAATCCACGATCTTCTTGATCATCTTCCTGAGTTCGCATGGCTATCAAGTGGAAGGGTGCATAGGGTTTAGGGTTTAGGGTTTAGGGGTTTAGGGTTTAGGGTTTATAGGGTTTATCTAGGAATTGCAGTGTCTATCATGGGATTACTCACACCATCAAGTTTCGCATCATAGTTCAGGTCATCCCTCATGGCTGCCTGGGTATACCACCCAGCTTGGATCGTGAGGCTCTTCTCCTTCTCGACGATGACGATCCGCGTGGCGACAGAGGCGAACACTTTCTGTTCGGGTCGGAAGCAGACATGAAGTAATGATACGTAATGCACGCGAGTATTGCAAGACACTTCCGAAACAGTCCTGGTTGAAGCGAGCATCCACAAGGGCTTTTGCCAACTTCTTGCGATTGTTCACGTCTTGGTAGGCCTTGCAAGCATCTTCTCCCCCTGGCACTTTGCCAGATTTGCGGCGTTTGCACATGCGTCGAAGCCGTTGAAGAACAGCCGCCTCTGACAACACCTCAATTAATTGCAAAAGCAACGAGAACCTCGCACCACACAGTGCAAGCAAAACGACTTGCACCTGCACACACAGATCTGGATCCATCTAGGGCCGCTAGAGAGCCTTTCCAGTCTTTGGGCAAGTAACCACCCCAAGGCCAAGACCTTCCCCCTCTTCCCCTTCCCCATCCTCACTCCTAGACTCCGACCCACTTTCCTGGTCCGTTCCCTGGTGGCTGCTGTGGACCGATGGCGGGGCGGCGGGGTGGCCTGTGTTTTCCCTCCGACTGCTTCCTGCACCCGATCGGGAACGTGGCCCCTCGGACTGGCTTCGGGCTGAGCTCGGGGTTGCTGGTGCCTTTAACTGCTGCAGCTTCTTGTGAATCTCAGCCTGCTTGGCTGCCAGAAGTTGTGCTTCTTGCTGAAGCAGCACTGCTTCGTCATCTGCCTGAGTTGGTTTAAACCGATCATGCAGCCAGAGTCAAAATACATTATAAATCTGCTGTGTAGCGCTATATATCATAAACTTATGCAACCTGGTTGCAGGCTCTGAGCTCGGAGGCCCGCTGCGATCTCGGAGCTTCAGCTCCTTTTTCAGCTTTGAGGGCACCAGGGCTTCTGTAGGGGTCCGGGGAGGCGGCTGGGTTGCTGGGATTGTAGCAGGAGTTGGAGGCAGACTTGTAGAACGTTCAGAAGCGCTGGGTGTCGAAGGCACCGGGGATGCCAAAACCAGGGTAGGCTGCACTTGGCTTTCAAATACATCAGCCAGATTCTTGGCCACACCATTGATTCCAGGCTCCTTAGAGTTATCTAGCTTTTTATATTTAAATTCAGGTCAAATAGTTCCTTGTAGGTAATTCAGCAAACCATGCAAGTCTTCACAGGGCTCACAACTTTGACTCTTTGAGCAGGAGGCCAGTTCACCCTTCACCCTCTTCGTAGGTGGAGAGACACCCGGAGATGCATTCATCTGGGCATCGGCGTTCGCGATTTTAGCCTTCAGCTCCTGCAAGCACGTGTTGTTTAGCTGCATTTTAAGTCTGTGGAAACATTGATCGACACATAAGTGAATCCCCTCCCACCTGAACACGTTTTCGCATCATCACCTCCGTTCCTGCATCTTCCTGCATGAGTCCTTCGTACCCCTGCTGCAGGTCAGAGCACGACCAGAGTTTGGAGCCCAACATCTTGCTCTGGATAGACTTAAGGATCGAGCTACTACACAGGCTAATTAAGATTTATAGGGTTTGGTAAATGTGGGTCGAGGAGGATGAAGCTACCACTGGCTAAGGGTTTCACTGCTTAGGTTTTTGAGCTCTTACTGATTTAGGTGATCCGGGTCGAGAGCGATGAAATTAAGTAGCAGTTCAGGTTTTGGGCTTTATGGGATCTGGGCGAAGAATGAAGAGGCCACAAAAGGTTACAGTTCCCTATAATTTACACCCTGTATAAACCCTCTCTCTCTCATCTATATATATATATATATATCTCTCACCCTAATGTAAAAACCCCATAAAGCCTATATAACCCTAAAAATTCTAGATACCCTAAACCCTATAGGGTTTAGGGGTTTAGGGGGAAGAACTCCTGCCCTAAACCCTAACTCAAAAGCCTAAACCCTAAAGCCCAAACCCTAACCCAAAACCCTAAACCCTAAACCCTAACCCTTAAAACCCTAAACCCTAAACCCCAAAACCCTAAACCCTAAACCACAAACCCCTAAACCCCCAACCCACTAAACCCAAAACCCCAAACCCTAAACCCAAAACCCCAAACCCTAAACCCTAAACCCCAAACCCTAAACCCAAAACCCCCAAACCCTAAACCCCCAACCCCCGGTATGACGGCAATCCGAGCCCGGAGCTTTCACCGTCCTTTCGTTGAACCCTGGGCTCTCCAAGCACAAGCTGGGCCAAATCCAGCCATTTCAAGAGCGATGGTTTAGGGTTTAGGGTTTAGGGTTTAGGGTTTATATATATATATATATATAATTAAACCCTTATAGACCCTAAATCCTAAACCCTGATAAGCCCTAAACCGGAAACCCTTAAACCCAATTAATTCACAAAGTATATATGGGTAGTTGTCAAAATTAGGGTCCCTTTTGGGGGTACCCTAATTATGAGGAGCCGTATGATAATAAGGACCCAAAACGGGACCATAATTTTGACAACCACCCATATATATATATATATATAAACCCTATATACACTGTAGAGGCCCTATAAACCCTATAGAGGGATCTATAGAGACTAGAGGTCGCCTGGGATATATGGGTTTATAGGGGATAGTAGAAGGCTGTAGATTTATAAATGGTTCGATAGGGGTGAGGTTCTGGGCTAATCGACTGATGCATTTCTGTAGAGCTGCGTTTGCCATCCAGGCTGAAGTGGCCCTGACAATATTTTGACCACAGCCACCCATCTCAGGCTCCGTTTGCCCAAGCATATATACAGTGCATCGACATCAGATCATCAGTCCTGCCAGAAGACAGCTACAGCAAGTATGGATCGAGGTACACGAGCAACACTTCCCACAATTGTACTTAGCTTGAGTTCAGCTGCCTAGACTCTACAAACACATGTACATGTGTATATATATATATATATACATATGGGATATATATATATATATACATAACTATCTATCTATATATATATATATATAACTATATATATATATATAACTATATTAACTAACTAACTAACTAACTAACTAACTAACTAACCTCATAAACCCATATAGCCCTTGATCTGTCCTGCTCTGAAGGGGATTGATATCAGCACACAGTTCTCTCCTTCGCAGGCTTGGGATGGCTTAGGGGCTCAAAGGCGTTTTCTTGGGTAGGGACCCATGCTTCTGCAATCAGTACTGCATGCCAGTCCTTGTCGTATACATGGAACCATCGAAACATTTCATCATAAAGCCTGATGGGGGACTCGATCTTAAGGCAGCAGGACTCCAAACACCACAAGTATTGCCCAGGCAGCAACCGAGCGGCGAATCCCAGAGTGGCACGCGTCAGGGAGCCAAGACCTGCAGCAGGGTTTTACAAGGTACCAGGGTTCAGAGGGTGGGACAGGTCTGAGACGTTGGCTTCTGGAGTGGGTTGAATCATCTTAGAACCAGCATCTGCTCCTTCTTTGCGCTGAAGATCACTCGTAAAAGTAGAATGAACTAGGCTATCAGGGGCAGAAACTGACCAGCAGAGTCCTCCACGTAGGCCAAAAGCCAGCTCCAAAGCCTCATCCAGACAGCCTGCGGGAAAAGTAAGCCGAGCGGGAAAAGTAAACCAGTACGGGTGTTTACGGGGAGGGTACGGGTAAAAGGTGAAATCTGAGTACGGCTTTTTTTCACCATGATGTTGGCTTTTTACGCTCTGGGTTCGGGTACGGTTTTTGGTACGGTTTTGTTTTCACCATTTTTTTCACCATTACGGGTTCCAGCCAGCCCAAAAAGTAAACCTGGCTGAGCGGAAAAAGTAAACCCAGCCGCAGCCCCGCAAACTCACCAAAAGAAGCCCCTATAGCCTCAAAAGGCCCCGCGCACTACCCAGCCAGCCCAAACACCCACAAAGCCAGCTCAAGAAGAGCCCACCCCCCAAACCACCCCACCCCACCCCAGCCCACGCCACCCGCACCACCGCCCTGATGCTCATGATGCTGGGTTCCCCCTCCCCTCAAACGAGTCCAATGGGGGAGTGCAGCCGTTGGACTCGTGCTGATCCATCAAAATTAATGCCCCGAACGGCTTGGGCGGAGCTGTCTGGAGTGCTTCTGAGTTAATATGTTGGCAACCATCAGTGGGAAGTTTTGCACCAAATCAGCTGTATCTGGAACCCTGTCGCATTACCTAATTTGACAGGGTTGCTCGGTGCTGTCTGGAGTGCTGCTGAGTTGATATTAGCAAGAATCAGTGGCAAACAACCTAGCCGAGCCAAGCCCAGACAGCCAAACAGGCATGACATAGGGATCGGGTTTATGCATTCTAGATGCAGTACACTGGCCTCAGACTCGGGTTCTTATAGAATTCCTTTAAAGGCTGGCGGCTTAGGTTCAGGGTTCTTGTAGGGTTCGTTTATAAGGATTATAAGGGTTTGGGATTTGGAACACGAAGCTCACCGGGGCCTTCAAAACCATCGCAGAATGGCTCCTATGTAGGAATCTAGGTGCACTATGCTATGACTGGGCTATTGTGTATGTCGAGATGAATGAAAAAATAACCATGCGTAGCTATCCTGTCTTGGTATACTCGAGCCATCCAGACGAGATGCGACTGATGCCCAGAGTAATTGCTGTTGCCAGCACAAAGACAATCAGGCTGAGTTGCATGAATATTCGTGCATGCACACCAAACACATCTTTTTGGGCCCACTCCTTCTGGGCTTCTAGCAGCTATTCTAGCACATCCTGTGCACGAGCCCGAGCCTACCTGTGCAAACAAGAAGCATCATCCGTCACACTCCTGGTCGCTACACAAGATCACTCAGGCAAGCATTTTGGTAGGAGTGGTCGCCAACCCTCCGGGATCTTTAAATGCTTGTTGCCCCGCAAGTATCTGATCACATCTGTCATTCGGCTTTCTTCCCACAGGTCCGAGAAGACCATCTGCTGGAACATGGTGGCTATGTCAGGCACCTTCAGGAGTCTATATAGGTTATATGGGTTTAGGGTTTAGGGGTTTATAGGGTTTAGGGTTTATAGGGGTTTAGGGGTTGCACCCTTAATGTAGGAGCACAATAGTTGCATATTTCATGCACTATAAACCTAAAAGCCACAAACCTTCGTAGGTCCCCTATGATACTAAGCTCCACCGGTATTCTTCGAACAAGAGACAACCCTACACCCTTTTACCCTTTACACAGAAAGCCCTGAGCAGTGTTAAGGGTCTCTCAAGGAATTAATTAGATCAGGTTTTCAAGAATTGTGTGCTCTCTAGGGGTTCCAAAACCTGGGGTACACAAACCCAATTTAAAAGTATCTACGAGCCCTGGTAGAAACCTCAATTCGGGTTTGCGAAGCCTCCTGATGCTTGCCTGGACCCTACAAACCCTTTGCCACCTCTATACAAGCCTGGTCTATACATGTACACATATATATATATATAAACTACATAGAACTATCTCTCTCTCTCTATATATACTTGTATATGTCTATACAGTCTAGACATCCTTCAAATTTGATGGCCTTATATAGACCACGCAGATCTTCATATAGATTTTACATATAGTCTCCATTATAGTTCTTTTTTGGTTTAACCAATTAATTCTATATTAAGGGTCCTAAAAAGTAATTAACCCGAAAAGGAACTACACTGGAGACTAATGTATTAATTATTGTAACGTTTTCACTATACAAGGCGCTTCGAACTCAAGGGTTGCTAGGGTTTAATTGTAGACCCATGATCAGGCAGCAGTAGAGATGGTCGCAGCCTGGTAGCGATGTCAATTGAGATGAGAAAGTTTACTGTGTAGAAAAGACCCATGAGGTTTGGAGGGTTTACAGGGTTTATGGAATATACATATATATATATAAATGTATGATTACTATATTAAATTGTTCTATCTGTATTTCTGTGTATATATATATATATATTCATTTATTTAGGAGGGCGATTCGGGAATTCGTGGGTTATACAGGGCTTTTGAGAGGTTTCATTTATTTGATGATGATCCTTGGGTTTTGGATAACTGCCACCACCAAGCCTGAGAAGATTATCGAACACCTAGCAAGCTTTTTTAGGATTCTGCTGAACAAAGTGCTATACAGCGGGGTAGAACCATGGACGAAAGCCAGTAGACCCTAAACCCTAAAAGCCCTAAACCCTATAAACCCTACAAACCGTACAAACCCCTATACCCTAAAAACCTAACCCTGTCATAGGTTAAAGCCATAGCTGGGATGCAGGACACCCCCATGGGTGATGTAGCCTGATCATCGTAAAAGCAACACACGTAGCCCTAACAGAAGCCACTCTGTAAGTCGACCCTACAAGCTCCACACCATCCCTATAAACCCTGTAACACCTTACAGCTCATTCGTACAACAATTGTTTATCGGGGTTGTGGACCTCGAGGTTCTCATGGTTGAAGTTTAAGGATGGTGTTGACTGGGTAGAAATTCGGAGGGTCTGTAAGGCTAATTACGAAATCCGAAACCACTGAAAGGCCTGGGCTGGAACTTCCGGGTCAAAAGATATCTTGGAGTCCTGCATCTCCTCGATGAGAGATGCCACTCGAGCACCAAATGCCGCAGGATAGGTCCTTGATTGGCATAAATTAATTTCCCTACCTGATATAAGTCTTGTTTGTGCACATATGGATTTGTGAAGCTAGAGTCGCAGGCACGTATGAAACTCAGTCCCTGACCCTGTTCCTTTCAGAAATTTCGTCCCCACATAGCATTTCTTCCCCTTGGCATCCTTGTAGTAATGAGCAGATTTAGGAGCTCCTGGCAGGACCTTCTTCTTCCAACCTCGTAGCTTGCCCCGACTGAAGCGCCGAATGCAGGGTGAGTTCGAGTAAGCGAAGTGGCGTTTCGGGGTAGGAGCGCCATAGTGCAACATATACCAGGAAACCCTCCAGATTTTCCACTTCTTGCAAAGATCCCTGAACCGAGGGAACCATTCGAACCAGCTCAGTGCTGGCTGCTCCAGGACGAAGACTCCATTCAGAGCCAGCACCATCATGAGCAGGAGGCATGTCCTGACAGCTGGGCCACCCGTGAGTGCACAGAGTAATGTTCTACATAGACTGACTGCACTGACATTGCCCAGCTCTCCTGGAAGCGAGAATGTTCGAGTCGGCAACACTTTTCTGAGCTGTGTTCCCCAAAGGCACGAGGTAAGACCTCTTAGAGAAGCCCATGTTCATTCTTGTAAAGGATGAACAAACAAGCCCGAGCCAGACCACACATTTGTTCTGCACAGCTGAGAGGACTCCAGCCATCGCTAGCCTAAGTGTGAGCCCCATCATACGAAACTGTTTCCCTGGCTTCAGGCTCACCAACTGCAGCTAAGTGGAGCACGCCATTCCAGAAGGCGTGAGCAGATCCATGTAGTTTTCGTGCTTGTACGATGTGCAATATGTGATGTCGAACTTGCGGGCCTTGTAGCCACATGCTTGCACGTGACGAGTCACTTGGGCAGCACCAGCAAAGTATTCAAGCCACTCCAGAGCCTTATGTTGATTCAGGCAGCCTCTTGCATGACCCAAACTATTACCATGTGAATTCTCGCGTGTGTATCTAGCAGCTCCTTGCTACCAGAGTTTCATCTGTGCGGATTGGAACATTCTCAGCCCACACCAGTAGCAGAATGGCCAAGAACAGTACCTGCAAATCACTTGAGAGAGCATAGTAAGCTGTTTAATGGAATCAAGACATCTGTGCAGGCCTTTGGGGCCTCGAGCTGCTGGAGCCGGTGGAAGAGCACTCGAAGTTTGCTCTCGCTCCACATTGGCTCACACCACGTAGCCCAATAAGCCTTTAAAAACCCTTAAGGCATATATAAGGCAAGTTTCCATTTGCAGCTTATAGGACATTTGGCCAGTCCACTATGTACACATAAGAATCCAGGCCCCTCTCTAAAGCACCTCCCCAATATAACAATTATAAATATAAAGTCACTAACCCACTAAGGCCCTGTAGAGCAAGCTAATGAACCACTCTGCAGAAGCGGCGATGATGGCTCGCAGCAGAGCAATTTAGGGTTTATAGGGTTTGGGGCTTAGGCTTATATAGGGGCTTATAGGGTTTATAGGGGTTTTGGGATTCAGCACTCACAACTGGGACAAGCCTGGCGAGGTTTCGAGGCTTCAGGGTTTATAGGGCTTATATAGGGTTTATAGGGTTTAGGTATATATGGGTTTATAGGGTTTAGGGACAGATGAGCTGTGATAGCTCAGTCATAACCTAAAGGAAAGCAATGGCCCATGGAGCAAATCGGAACATCTTTCTACACGTGTGTGTGTATATATACATGTCATATACAGACATGCATACACACGTATCTACACACATACATAGCATACATGCATGCATACATACCTTCATGTATATGTATATATGTATATACTCATTTATGAGTATACTATTTTGCATATATGTGAGCATACTTGCATACATGCAAAAAAAATTGTACACATGCATACATACATGCATGCATTCATGCATACATATATATGCACAAACACACACACACACACATGCAAGTACACATACACTTGAAAAGCACATGTGTCTTTTCATAGTCGCATATACACTTTTGTGTTTGTGTTTCGGCATGCAAAATGTCATCCAGAGTAGAGATGTCTGCATGCCCATGACTTGTTAGCTTGGAACACCCTGATACAGCACTTTCTGAATTCCAGGCCGGATCTCAGCTGTGTTAATCCAATATGAATCAAACATCCTGATAAACAAACGATGAGGTGTGCATCATGTTCAACCCCCCCAAACATGAACCTTGCTACACAAGCGAAAAGCACACACCACAGTAGACCGGATAATTGGTAACCAAGGCAAACATGTCAGCTTCTCGAATGCTGGGGTCTGCCTGCCCCAAAGAAGATTCCAGCACCCGGCCCTTGAGGGACTTCGGCACGGGCATCAATCTGCGTAGGCCTGCAAATCGTTCTAAACAAGTATGATCGAGGTGATCGAGGTGGCTTTTCCTAAAGGAAATCACGACTCCCACGGCATCACTACTCAGTTGAATTACGGACCCAAGACACATCCAAAAGAACTGCATGGCAAGTATTGCATGGACCCGGCCTTCCAAACAAATTTCGGAAGACTGATCCAGGGACTTCGCCACGATCACCAGGAAGACCTGCGCCATCAGACCACGACACATTCAAACGACACGCGTGCTTGTACATGCTGGCACAGGTGGTTGTCACAAGTGCGGAATCTCTTTCGGCACAGAGAACTCAAATTCATTTTCACCGGCAGCAGTGTTTGGAACGATCCAATCTCACAAGTCGCTATGCTTGCGAGGCAATGAAAATGAAAGGGCTCCATCAACAGACGTGTTGCAAGCTTGCTTCCCAGTCATGCGCTCTGCAGCTGAAGATTGCAACACCAGCAACCCAATTTTATATAGGTGATCATAACCTAACATTAACTACTGCATTGCATGTGTTTGTAGCAACAGTCACCTGAATTACCCAATTCCGGTAATCTTCACACCGCAGACTATGCACATGAATCCCATGCAAACAGTCTAGGCACATCTATCTTGAACAAGCCAGTTCACTGGCCCCAGCACTCACTGAAACACCAAAACTCAGGATGTGGCTTTGCCACATTTGGGAAGCTCCCACTTTGTGGCCAGGTCCTTTAACTCTTGCTTTTTCGCATAGAGAAACTGGGCCACATGTTGATTGTCATCCTCATGGCCATGCTCGTCCAGCATCTTTGCCTTGCTCAGCTAGAGAGATGTGGTTATCATCCCTATAGATGTTTTTTTGTGTCTCTCTCTCTCTCTCTCTCCCCCTCTCTATTCCACATTCCATTCACGAAACTCACAAGCACAAATTTGCAGAGGCACACATGCCACTGCAGCATTCACCAGATGGGTCACGGATACACCTTTCGATCCGATGTAGAAAACCTGCACAATATGGAAGCATCAAGATGAACTGCTCAGCAAGCAACGAAAATCACATCCTGACATCAGTCTTGAACTGAACAGCCTGCTTTCCCTCGGCATTCTCCTTGATGCCCACACCCGGCCGTGACCAATAAACCATCAAAGTGTAATTTGAGAGGGTGCCATTGGTCTTCAAGACGACACCCTTGCAACGGGTCTTTTCCTTGCCAAGAGAGCAGCACCTATATGCATGTCTTGATTGAACCATGACATCGATCGTGCAATGAATGTCTCATCCTCTCTGTGAACACAACAACAACATCACTAAGTCAAGTTACCTCCTCTTCTGGGGTGACGCCCTTTGCTAGCGCCTCTGCCTTACTCTTTGCCAAAGCCTTCCCTTCCTCAAGGACCAAGGCAAGGTCACTCTTCCTCCTTTTACCTGTCTTTGCGGGCTCTGCCTGCTCCTCAGCGCACGCGGCCTTCCTCTTGCCTGCCTTTGCAGGCTTTGCCTGCCCTTCAGCATCTACTCCCTCTTTCTCGGGCACAGTCGTGGATGCTTGCTTTCCGCGAACTCGCTTCTCAGGGATCGGGTTGCCATCTGATGCTCTCTTCTGACCCCTGCCACCTCGGCCTCTTCCACCACCCCGGCCCCTTCCACCACCAAGGCCTCGACCACGTGGCAGAGGCTCCTCACCCTCACATCCCTTCTCACACTTATCCCCAGCCCCAGCAGGCTCTTGCTCAGTGGCCTGATTAGGCTTTGAAGCCTTGCTCTTAGCAGCCGTCTTCCGAGGCTTCTTGTCTCCTTTGTTTTCATTCTCTTCTGTGTCTTTCTTCTCTTCTGTGTCGTTTTTTTTTTTCTTTGTCTTTCTTTTCTTCTAGTTCTTTCTTCTTCTGCAGCTTCTTGGCCTCTGCCTCAGCTTTTCTCTGCTGTCGAGCTGAAAGTTGCTCATCTCGAGTCACAACCTGAGATGCTATGAAACAACACGTGCAGCATTCATAGTCAACACAAGGAAAACCCAGTAACATGACATGGTGCTACACATTCAGCCATTGAG
>CAJNDV010000188.1:242-13972 GCA_905221635.1 Symbiodinium sp. CCMP2456
GGATTTAGGATTCAGGGTTTAGGGTTCATGGCACGTGGCATCGGCTACAAACATGGCCCGAGTAGTCATCATCGGCTTCGGCTGTGCCAGGACGAATGTCCCGTCTGCACGCGCTGTGAAACGGACAAAAAGGCTGTGTACTGCAAGGTATGAGGCACCTCATTTGGCCTTTATTGTCCATGTAATAGGCTTTCGCGAAATCCAGTAGCCTGGTTGAGGGCATGGAGTCTGCTCGGATATTGCTCCAAGAAAGGAAGATGGTCCTCCAGAGCAAGACAGTTCAACCCTAAACCCAAACCCCTAAGAGGTAAACCCTAACCCCGAAACCCTAAACCCCGAACCCCTAAACCCTAAGCCCTAAACCCCTAAACCTTAACCCCTAACCCGGAAACCCCAACCCCTAACCCCAAAGCCCTAAACCCCTAAACTCTAAACCCTAAACCCTTAAACCTTAAGCTGGATCATCAGGAAATGGTGATCGCTGCTAATCGCTGGCCCTCCAAGGCCTGCGCCAACAGTCTAGCCCTGCTCTGGTACGTTGTCAAAGTTTTTGTTCTTAGGACTTAGGGTTTCCTAGCAGTAGCGTTCTCCACGCAGAGGGTACGTGAACGTGATATGCACAGGGTTCGTCGTCCTGTGACCGGCCCTACTTCAAGGATCATGGGACTTAATAACTAGGATTATAAATAAGGTAACCATACTTGTAATTACTTAAAACACCAATTAAGGTACTTTTGACCTTACTTACTAAGTCCCATGTTCCTCCAAGTAAACCCTAAACCCTAAACCCTAAACCTCTAAACCTACCGAGTGCCAAATTTTCAACGGTTTCTACAGCCTTCGAAGAGGGGCCAAGTTCCCAAATAGTACCTTAAGGACCAAATCTGAAGAGTAGGGGCCCTATACCCTCATGTTTAGGGTTTAGGGTTTAGAGTTTAGACTATGAAACCCTATGGGGTGTTGAGCCAGTCTAGTGTTCAGTCCGTTCTTAAGGTAGGGTTTCAAATGCCAACCTCCATACTCCGAGTGGTTTTTGGTACTTCAAACCCTGCAATTTGGATACTTGGACCCTCTGGAAACACCAGCACAATCCACAACGACCTGCGTACATCTGATGACTACAAAAAATCCTGGTGGTTGGGAAAAACCCCTTAACCCGGAACCCATAGCCCAAAAACCCTAAAACCTAAACTTCCTAAGACACTTTGAAGACACATTCAACCCTCTAAGAACTAAAATAATGCGGTATAAAACCTAAGCCCAGTATAACCGACCTCCATCACCTCTTCAATCACATCGTGCTCCTCTTCGAGTGTCCCTTGGTTCAAGGGAGCAGTAGAAGTCAAGATTTCTTTAAGATTCAAAGTGTCCAAAATTACCCGTTACTCCAAATTAAAGGAAACTACAGCTGGGGAGTTTAGGGTATGTAGGGCTTCTATAAGGCTTCCACAAGATATATAGACCTTCTATAAGGCTCTTATAACGGTAACTACCCACCTGAGAAAGTCCCAGACCTCAACCCCTAAACCCCTAAACCCCCAAACCCCTAAACCGAAGCAGGAACCCAAGAGACAGCTCATGTCGAACGCATTGTACATTAATTACTTATGGACGTAGTGAACCCCAGAAGGGTCTAAGATCACATACCATATGGGTAGTTTTCTAAATTAGGGTCCCTTTCCTTTTTGGGGTCCTCTTATAAGGGTGCCTTACTCTATTGGGAACCGAAAATGGGACCCTAATTTAGGGAACTACCCATATAGGGATGTGATCTTAGACTCACCGTAGAAGGGTATAGGGCCCTCTTGTTAAGGCCCATTTGGTCCTTGAGGGTGTGTGCCTGTACCACAGCATATGGGCGCCTCTCCAAATGAAAGTCGATACGTACCTACCTACCAGTACACTACCCTTTCGAAGAAACCCACAAATGTGACAATTACTCAATGATGTTTTATGAATCTCTGGGCTGAGGACTTACCTTAAGCTTTATAATGTAGTACCTGCTTCGGGAAACCCTACTTTCTTCTTATGGGATCCTGACCACAAATAAAGTCTCAACAAGATCCACTTGGAGGGTCGAAAGACTTAGCAAGGAGGAAAAAAATCCAGTTCTCTCGGCCTAAGTGGGATCCTAACTAGGGTTATGGCACTTAACACTCCCCCAAATAAGTACCAACTAAGGTTGACCCCTTGAAGCCTGCGAATAAGATTCGTAAGTCAATGAAGGAAATACCAAAAAGTCCCAAAACTCGAAGCCTAAACCCTAAAGCCTAAAGACTAAACCAAAAAAGTCCCAACACCCGCAGCCTAAACTCTAAAGCCTAAAGACTAAACCTAGTTACTTTTAGGGTTTAGGGTTTAGGGTCCCTAGTTGCTGTCCAGGATGCAGAACCGATCCATGGCTTTTTCAAACTGCTCCCGATTCAGCATTGTGCCCAGCTTCCTGGTCGTTACGTTCAGGGCTTAGTGGTTTAGGGGTTTAGGGGTTTAGGGTTTAGGGCTTAGTTGTTTAGGGGTTTAGGGTTTAGGGGTTTAGGGAGTAGTTGATGCCGGGTTTTGTGATATGTTTGGCTATCGGAGAGGTCAATAAGACCAGCGGCCCAAGCATAAACGGCTGGTGGGTTCGGGTTTATGCGGTTTGCTGCAAGGATTCCCAACCCTAAACCCTGAACCCTCCCTACAGAGGGCTCCGTAAGGGAGTGGGCCTCCAAAGGCCCACAAACAATCCCCACACTTCATCCTCATCACCCCCACTATTAGGGCTTATAGGGTTTGGGGTTTCGGGTTACATATGTAAGCATCCAAAAACGTCACACGAAGCGACGGCATGTAGAGACTTCAACGATTGGAATAGGCGTGCAGGGTAGTGTCAGTAGCTTCGATGGCACTGCAAATTCTCACCCCCCTGTCTATTAGCCTTGCGCAGCTAGATTATCTGTCCTATACCTGAGGGAACTGAACGTTTACCTCTGAGTTAATTTTAACACCCAAAACGGTTAAAGGACTATTCAGAAATTACGCTGCACAAGAAACTCAGGGGCTACCCTACGCCCTAAACCCTAAACCCTAAACCCTAGGGACCCTGTTGATAATCGCCCCGCAGTGCGGCCGCTTGGCTTGTGAAGGCGCTGGCGGATTCGGCGCTTGACCGCACGATTCCTCGGGAGCTTGGGGCTTACGGTCTGGTCCTCCTGGGGGCCTCAACAATAATCAGAGCTTAGTTTTACTGGGTTTTGAAGCAACCAGGGAAAAAAGTATAGACCTTTATTTCATAATGGTTCCTTTAAGGAACAGGTCCCCCAAAAAAGTACTAAAGTATGGTACTCCAAAGCCCAGTTTAGGGAGTTTAGGGTTTAGGTTGCCTAGTAACACCTTAAGAACAAGGGTACCCTTGTTTCCACATAACTCGGGGTTAGTAAGGCTCCTCACAGGACACCGGTTCGACAGCATCCATTTTAGGCTTCTCAGTGGCCTCCGAAATTGCCTCGGTCACCTCGTCAACAGCTGCCTCTGGTGAGATCTGTATCCTGTCCATCTTTCCAGTCTCCTCAGGCATGGAAAGCCCTTCCTTGCTGGGTTCTGGGACTCCTCAAGTTGCGTTATCGCCCCCAGGTCAAGCGGAAACCGTGGTGCATAGCTGGGCTCCTCTGGTTCAACCTCGCAGGATCGCGGAGACTTGGCAAGCACTGGCTGCTCGGAAGTAAAAAGGGCAAAAATGTACTACCTGGGAACCTAATCAATACTGTTAATGATATATATCTATACATATATATATATATATCCTGCCTTACTTGAGGGACTCTAAACTAAGGGAACTATAGCATGTTCCTTATTATGGGTAATGCAGGGTTTATATCATGAGCCGTAGTTCCTAAGGGATCAGGCTTTTTCAGGGTTCAAGGTGTTTTGTGGTTCAGGGTTCTTCAGGTACTTCGAGGTTCTGCGTAGCAGCCTAAACCCTAAACCCTAAACCCCTAAACCCCTAAACCCCTAAACCCTAAACCCTAAACCCCTAAACCCCTAAACCCCTAAACCCTAAACCCTAAAGCCTTACTCACTAGAACACAATGTGGAGGTTCGGGCTGAGGGGCTCAGGGCTTGCATGCCTCTAGAACAAAGCTCTGCCGTATGTAATACTCCTGTTGTTGATATATAAATCCTGCATTATGTTGAAAGGGCCCGAAACAATAGGAATTGTGGTCTGTTCCTTACTATGGGTAATGCGGGATTTATATCATCAACCGTACGACTATAGTGCATGACGAGTATCTAAGGTTCCTTCGGGGGGTTCTCTCAGGGCTCCTTTTCTAAGGGTTCTAGAGAAGAACATGAATACGTGCCACTGAGAAGCGGAGAGACCCAACACCCGTTTTACGTGGCCAGCGTGGCGGAGTAATTAAATTCTGGGAATACAACTATACTACTATATAGTTTCCGGTGGAGAGCTGCGCGAGGTTGTGCTAGGAGTCTACGGGGGAAAAAGGGTGGGCATGTGGTGCTCTGCCTTAACTTCATGTTGTGTGGCGAACTTTCGTCCTGCGGTAGTATATGTATATATACACATATATTTCTATATACATACAATATTATACATATATATATATATATATGTAGTAATACTATATATATATATATATATGCACTAAACCCTAAAACCCAACTTCGTAAACCCCAAGCCTCGAACCGCACGCACACCCACACACACACACACACACATACACATACACACACACACACACCGACGCAAGCCTGCAGACTCGATCAACACAAACCCCAAGAACCCTCAACCCAACACTGCTGGGCGGATGGCGGTGCGCCATGGAACGCCTCCGCGGCCACTTGGAGTAGCTCCTTTTTGGCTCGGGGGCTTCAGGGTTTCTAGGGCTTTAGAGCTTTACGGCGTTACCTTGTCGGGGTTAGGATTTAAGGTTTTTGGTTTAGGCTTTCGGGTTTAGGATTTAGGGTTTAGGGTCTAGGCGTTAGGGTGCTAAGGGTTTTAAGGTATCTAGAGATTTAGGGTTTAGGGCTTTAGAGCTTTAGGGTTTAGGGCGTTAAGGTTTAGGTTTTCGGGCTCGAGGTGCAGAGTTGCTAGAGGTCTATGTAGTGACAACGTAGTGCTTACAGTTTCACAGTTTTGGGCTTTGGATGGTTACAGGCTCCTCGTGGGGCTTAGGATGTATGCCTTGTTTTGGCCGAAGCCTTAAACCCTAAACCCCTAAACCCCAAAACCCTAAACCGAAGATGCCGCTACAAAGACACCCTTCAAGCAATCCTTCTAGGAACCCTCGGGGTAAACCCTCCCTAAACTCCTAAACCCCTAAACCCTAAACCCTCCCTAGCCTAAACCCTCCCTAAACGCCAAAACCCTGAACCCTAAACCCTAAACCCTGAACCCTGAACCCTAAACCCTGAACCCTAAACCCTAAGCCCTAAACACCTAAAACCCTGAAGTCACATCTCCCAAAGCCTAAACCCTACAACCCCAAAACGGAGAACCGACAGGGTCAAGACTGGGTTCTTAACGGATCTAATTTGCGATACCATTATTAAGAAACCATAATATTTCCTATAGATCACTTTTCAGAAACCATATTATTTCCTATAGGTCACTTAAACTAACCTCTTAAAAAGAACGCAGTAAACCCTACAACCCCAAAGCGCGGAGCCCCTAGGATCAAGATGGGTCTACCCTGAACCCTAAACCCTAAAACCTAAACCCTAGACCCTAAACCCTACCCATTCGCTCCTCTGCGCGTCGACTGCCCTTCTCGGACCTTAAGCACTTCAGCCACCCCGACGTTTGGGCACATAGGGCTTAGGGTTTAGGGTTCATAATTAGAACGGATTTCTATAGGGCTTCTGTAAGGGATTGAAGTTTTCAAGGCGTTGGGGCTTAGGGCTTCAGGGTTTCGGGGCTAAGGTTTCATAGGGTTTCTGCGTTTTAATACAAGGGCCTGCCTTGTGAGACTAGGGTTTGGGGATTTGTTGTACTAAGGCATCATAATGAAACTCGGAGAGGTAGTATTCATAGTAAGTCCGATCAGTATGTTCAGTCAGGGGGTAGCTCTACAAGGGGTGCATGGGGCTCCTATCAGGGCGATAAGGTGTTCTTATGAGCTTTACGGCCTCGAAACTCAAATACCCTGCAAGTACGGAGCGTATCTTAAGAATAGCGATCTAGATTTCCCCAAACCCTGAACCCTAAACCCTAAACCCTAAACCCTAAACCCTAAACCGTTAAGAAGGAGTTCGGATTAAGGGAGACCCTTCGGGCTATAGGCCCTTTGGACCGTGTCCCATTTAAGAAGGGTACTCTTCAAGGGGTCTCCCTAATGCTACCTAGGGTTAACCTAGAGGCTCCCAGTTTATATATATATATATATATATTATAAATACACTACCATTATGGAATTAAGCCCCCCAAAACCATACTTAGTATGGCTTTAGAAGCATTCAGGGTTTTAGGGTTTAGTGTCAAGTTTTGGAACTCAGGGTTTAGGGTATAGGGTCAAGTTTGGGCTCAGGGGTTTAGGGTATAGGGTCAAGTTTGGGTTCAGGGTTATAGGGTTTAGTGTCAAGTTTGGGCTCAGGGTTTAGGGTATAGGGTCAAGTTCAGGGTTTAGGGTATAGGGTCAAGAAACAACTAAAGCAGTGCGCAAGAGCCATAGAGTATCTCCCAAACCCGAAACCTTGTAACGGAACGCAATACTAACTAGAGAAGCCTGAGCCATTAGTATCATTATTTTCTGGAATCCTTACTAATAAATAAATTCTATCTACACTATGATAGATAATCTCCCCTCTAAAATTCCAATCTTCTATGTGTTGCGGCCCCTAAAAACATGAAGCCCTGTCGCTGGACAGGCGAAACCATGCCAAGCAGCCGCTTCTTGCGGTGGCCCATGGCGTCACCACACATCGCAAGCGAGTGGCGGACAGAAGGTGGCTAGAAAAAAGTTAAACTAAGTGGCTTGGTCAGACTCCGTGACCAGGAAGGAAGCAATGGTAGAGCACGGTATAAGCGGTACACCCCTAACCCTTAATTTTGGAAAAGATGACACATGGCAGAAGCTTAAACCCTAAACCCTAAACCTTAAACATCACCTTGGTCGGTCATTGGAGTCTGCTGCAGCGCGAAGAGTGCTTTGAGAACTTGCAGGTTTCAGCAGATATGACAAAGATGCTAAGGATACAGACGGTTTAGTGTTTAGGGTATAGTACAAACAGGTTATATAGTGCAATAACTATTGGAATATACTGGATTAAACGAGTATCCTGTAGACGCTGTGATTGCAAGTTCTCATGCACATAGCGCATCGGTTGGTGTGGACGCCCACGGGCAGAAGAGAGACAGCAGCTTGAGCCAACCGTTGCAAGAGATCTTTATTTAGACGGTCAGCAAACAAACACATTCAATCATACACATGTATCGAAGAGCCTAAACTACACCTAAATACACCCTAAACCCCGAACCCCTGAGCCGTAAACATGCATCGAAAAGCCTGAAAGGAGATGGTTTAGGGCTTAGGGTTTAGGGTTTAGTGTAGTACTCCTGCATTACATTCTGAGACATGGCAAAACAGCTATTGAACCCTAATCCTGGCCCCTTGACCCCAAGTAACCTACCTCTGAGGATCTAAACCCTCAACCCTAAATCCTAAACCCTAAACCCTAAATCCTAAACCCTAAACCCTAAACCCTAAACCCTGAACCCTAAATCCTAAACCCTCCCCCAAACCTTGATGGCTGCACCCGCGCAGGGCCCTGGCGCTGAAATTCTCGACCCGAACCCCTAGAGTTTAGGGTTTAGGGTTTAGGGTTTAGAGTTTAGGGTATTTTAAAACCCTGAAATCCTAAAATCCTACACACCAAAACCCTAAAACCCTAAAACCCTATATCCGCAACCCTAAAACCCTAAACCGACCCAAACCCGAAACCCTCTTGGGTTTCAGGCTTAAGGCCTGCAGTTCAGTGGTTTAGGGTTCAGGGGCCCTGGACTTGAGAATGAATTCGAGCGCCCCCTCCTTTTGGGCCCTATCCAAACCCCAAGCGCGGAATTTTAGTAAAATCCCAAAACCCTAAACCTGAACCCTAAAGCCCTAAACCCCTGTAGTGGCCTTAATACTTAGACCAGGGTTCCAGTGAAGGGTTCTATAAGGGTTCCTTCAAAGCAGTCTACAAGGAACCCCAAAGGAGTAGTATTTGGGTAGTTCCCTAAATTGGGATCCCTTTTTAGATCCCCAAGATAGTACGGCACCCTCTTCAAAAAGGACCTTAGAGGGCACCCTAATTTAGAGAACTACCCATTTGCATGTATTGGTATTTATCGTGGCTTCAAGTCTACAGGGATTTGAGTAGTCTGATCCTCTTATCGGGCGATGCACTCACGCTATATCTATATATATATATATATCTATATATATATATATATTATGTATATACGATACACCCAAACCCTATTCTGTTTAAGGCCCATGAAATGAGTAGACCTTACATACCTGTAATTTTTTTGAGTACAGGATGGTCCTGCAAGGTTGTGCCTTTCGGTTTAGGGTTTAGGGTTTAGGGTTTAGGGTTCACGACGACTGCCATGTTTAGGATTAATTTAAGACTTACGGGGTGACACACCCATATAGGGGCCTGCATAATTCAGTAGAAGTGAGCTTCGGGAAGAAATATCCCATCGTTATATTCCCGCAAGCACACTAAACCCTAATCCCTCAAGCCTAAACACGACACCCTAACATAGGGGCCTTATAATAATTATAATAGCATTTTGGGCGCCCATTATATTATACTTAGAATAAGGAACCCCCAAAATAGATAGTATTGGTAATTGTTTAGGCCCCTACCCTAAACCCTAAACCCTAAACCCTGATACCCTAACCCCTAAACCCTAAACCCTGAACCCTGAACCCTAAACCCTAAACCCTGATACCCTAAACCCTAAACCCCTGAAAACTCAAAGCAGCAATCGGCCTCGGGCACTCAACGCTCTGCTCGCGCTAGGCTTCCTGGACCTGCAACAGCAAAAAGGACCACCAAACCCTGAAAATTTAGAAGGGTTTAGGGTTTAGGGTTTAGAGTTTAGGGTTTAGGGCTTGGTCCAAAGGATTTAACAAAAAGGAGTGCTGAAGGGGCTCTTTTCAGGTCGCTAATCAAGGTTTTATTTCGAGTTGTGTTAAGTGACGAGTGGAACAGGGTTCTTAACGAGTCCAAAGAGGGTTTAGGATCGTGTTGTAGGCTAGTATATGGGGAGAATATCTTGATTATCGAACACTTGCATCCTCAGGTAATATGAGTGGCTTCCGGGTACCAGACATGGGGCTCTCTGGATGATATCAACCTACTTGTCAAGTACCGCAGCGAACTAAGCGTTAACCTTTGGGGTTATATAGGGATTATACAGGGCCCCAAAACGGTTACCTACTCTACGACTAAGACTATGATGTTCAAATCTGCGGTGGGCGTTTCTGGTGAAGCAGCAAGAACCCCACGGATCCAAGTACCTAATAATCATACACTCTCCGAAATCCTAACCTACATAACTACTATCCTGAAACCGAGTACCTAATTATTGGGTCCTTTGACGGGCCCTTACAGGAATGGAGGACGATTGAGGGCAGGCGTGTTGTACTCTGACCAACCCAAACCCCCCACCCCTTAACCCCAAATAACCTACTGTTTTAGGGTTCCTTATTATGATTTCTTTATATGTGTCCTTAAAAAAGTAGGTTATTTGGGGTTAAGGAACCCTAAACCCAAAGTCCTAAACGCTAATCCCTGAACCACAAAACATGCGCAATGATACTGCTGATGAGCTAAATCCCCGCATTACCTTAAGCACCCTAGACCATGGGAAGTGTGGTCTATTTCTCATTACCCTTGCCCTCAAAGGACTCATATGTTAAGGCTTTTGGGCCCAAAGACCCTATTATATAAGGCTTTTGGGCTATTTTGATGCTAAGGCTGCTAAGGGTTATGGGTAATGCAGGAATTATACCATCAACCGTATTGCAGGTTCTTGCGCCATCTCGAGAGCCAAATCCTGCACAGCTATTAGATCTGAGAAGCTGGTGTGGCTTAGGGTTTAGGGTTTAGGGCTTAGGTTTTAGGGTTTAGGGTTTAGGGCTTAGGTTTTAGGGTTTAGGGCTTAGGTCCCCTGCACCCTAAGTTACCGCAAGGGTCCAAGTACCAAATAATCATACACTCTCCAAAACCCTAACCTACACAACTACAATCCCAAAACCGAGTACCTAATTTTGGGGTCCTTTGGACCCTTAGAGTTAGGGTTTAGGGTTCAGGAGTTTAGGGTGGTTTTAAGCGCCGGATTTCAGGGTTTTGAGGGCTTAGGGTTTAGGGGCCTTGGGGTTCTCAGTTTGGGAGCGACGCAGTCTGCACTTTTCAAACTCAGCTATGCGTGCTGCATCTGCATGAAATTGCACGTTCTTCAAACTTGACAGAATCGAAACCATTCCTTGGCATGCGCCGCATCTCTCCAGACTAGGGTGTGGAGTTTAGGGTTTAGGGCTGAAGCTTGTGTTGGAAATACACACACAAGAAACCATGACGGGTATAAACAACAAGAGTGCGCAAGTGCCCTAAAGCTGGTAGAGTGTACCGTAGCCATATGTTATGACATTGTACTAGGTTGTCCTTATCCCGTTGAATGGCGTTGGTTAAGTATTGGGGTATATCATAGGGTGCTTTTTGGCTTCCACAGGGTGTATATAGGGTTAAGGGTTTAGGATTTAATAACTTTTCCGCCCAGCCCTGAACCTACACACGGGAATCGGTCATGTAGTAGTTGGCCGGTGAAGGTAACAGTTAAGCTCGGAAACTAAAATTCAGTAACGGTAAAAACAGAATCACCCAGCTGGGGCTGTGAGTGTCATGCACAGCCAAAGTAAGAAGCCTCTGGAAAACCTAAGCTGCGCACAGCAGTGATACCGTTTTCACGACTAAACCCCGACACCCTTGCAGTAATGGCGCAAGAACGAAAATAGGAGGGTTAATAAAAGGAGGTCGCAACTTATACTTTGCTGAATGGTTTGTGGCACCCGAAAGCCTTAATAGTTTGTAATAGTTGGGTGGACCCTCTGGGCTAACTGGCGTTATCTGCAAACCCCAAGCCCTAAACCCCAAGCAGTAAACATCAACCTTAAACCAAAAAACACAACCCCCTACCCCTAAACTCCAAAGCACCAAACCGAAAACCAAAAGCCCAAAGCCCTAAATCCAGGTCACCTAAATCCTGAGTCCAGGTCGCCTGGTTTAGGAGTTTCGTTTTGGTGTATAGGACCCTTGTAAGACCGGTTGCTGAAACCGATTACATCCCCTAAACCAAAGCTGTGCATGCTGAATAGGGTTTGGGGGTCCTGTATAGTGTATTTATAGTAAGGAAACTCGAAAATAATATCGGTAGTGATTGAGGCCCCCATAGTAGGTCATCCTCTAAACCCTAAACATCCCTAAACCCTAGACCTATACTGAACTTAGACCCCTAGCAAAAATTAGAACTTTAGCTGCTTGTTAGGGTTTATAGTAGCCAAAGATTTAAAACAGATATTTCTAAGTACCCCTAAGAGACCCTAAACCCTAAACCCTAAACCCTAAACCCTAAACCCTAAACCCTAAACCCTAAGAGACCCTGGACATGGCTTCGGTCACAGATCATTGCATCACTTCCGGGGCCTCTGGAGGAACCAGGCACTTGGGACTCGGGGCACCCTTGAAGACGAGATGAACCCTAAAAGGGTTTAAGGTTGGTTTAGGGCTTAGGGTTTAGGGTTTAGGGTTTAGGGTTTAGGGTTTAGGGTTTAGGGTTCCCCAGAGGCTCCATGTATACCACTATTATGGAACTAGGTCCCCAAAACCAGAATAGGGATGGCCTTTCGGGGCCCATTTCCATAATGGTAGTATACATGGAGCCTCTGGGTTCATATACCATATAGGGATTCATAGTATATGGGAACAAGGTCCCTACTCTTAAGGGTCATTTGCTCCTGAAAACCCTAAACCCTAAACCCTAAACTCTAAAACCCTAAAACCCCAAAACCCCAAACCCTGAACCCTTGGGTAGGGGGCCTTTACTTTTAAGGGTCCTTTGGTCCGTAAGGACAACAGCTTAGATACGTTCAGAGTTCCGGTCTTCCGGGCTTAGGGAAATGTAGGGGCCTAAATAATTACCGATACTCTTTTTTTTTTTTTGGGGGGGGTTCTTATTATAACTATAGTATAATGGGCCCCAGAACCTCATTCCGATACTATTTTGGGGGTTCCTTATTCTGATTATAGTGTAATGGCCCCAAACCCCCATTCTAACCATTCAGGCCCCTATATTATAGGGCTGCTGGGTCTCTGGGGCACAGTGGTGAGGGTAGTAGTTAGGGCAGAAGGTTTAGGGCATGGCGAGCGTTCAGTTGGCCAACTTTCGAGACTTCGGGTTTAGGCTATCCTTCAGTCTTGCGGATGCATCTTCTTGCTTTGTAAGCCCTATATGCTTTCGATCATCTCGCATCACGGTTTAGGCTTTGGGGCTATAGAACTTGAGGAGTTAAGACATGATGGACGGAGGCCAGTAGCTATCCAGCTCAGCAACTAACCCTTGTCATGTAGAACTCTTGTAGTAGATAACCTGATGACAGGAACCCTAAACTCAAACCCTTTGTCATCATTATCTGTGCATAGGCATGTGCTTGTGTGGATGCGTGTGCCCAAACCTGCATGCATGTGTGTCTGCACATATGTAAATAAATGAATATATATATATATATATATATATATGTATATATATATATATGTATATGTGTATATATATATATACATGTACAAATATGTAAGCAGTGTACATACGCAAAGACAGTAAGGTAAGGCGACCTCTCTGCATAGTGCTAGTTATGAATGCTTCGACATTCATCATACCGACAAGCACATCGGTTGGTAGCAAAAAACCCAAGGCGGGAAGTATCCAACAAGATATAAAGGTTTCACAGTTGAGTAATAATGGACCCCTGTTCCCTAAACGCGAAACCCTAAACCCCTGCACAATGGCGCCATGATATACCCCGAACCCCCACTACAATCCCTAAGGCCCCCAAACGCCCAAACGTATAAACAACGACAACTACCCTACAAAAATGTCCAACAACAACTACTAAGGCCCATACATTAGTATCAAAAAGACACTCGTACCGGTAAGTGTAAAGAGTACCTATGTAGCAGATATACCTAGAGGTACTTGGTTAGAGTCTTAAGAGTAGGTTATTGATGGGTACTTGGACCCTTCCGGATACGGATATCGAATATGGACGGACAAGCAGCGGACAGCATCGACAGATGGGGGAGCGCCTTGTCGGCAGGCTACCTTTACCTAGAGAGTCCATATACACGACCAAAGTGGAGATACGGCCCTAAAGATCATCGTTAACATGGTTTCAAATATATATATATATATGTTGATATATGGGTATATATATATATGTGTATATGAATATATATATATATATACACACACACATATATATATATATATGAAGTGTTTATAACTAGAAAGCCATGTATGTAGCTGTATATATACGACATACATACATATACAGCATACATGCATGCATACATACACACATACATACATATGTACACACAAACACACATAGACGTCTGTATGTATATATATATATATATGTATATACTTATATATATATATACACATACAGACAGACAGACAGACA
>CAJNDV010000189.1:815-11300 GCA_905221635.1 Symbiodinium sp. CCMP2456
TTTGAGGGTTTAGGGCTTTAGGGTTGTAGGGTTTAGGGTTTTAGGGTTTAGGGTTGAGGGGCTTTGGATTTCAAGTGAGCGTCCTTCTTTTGAAGGCATGCCGACCTCGTGATCATAAACTGCCAGCCAACCTGCCCCTAAGGGTCCAAAGCGCCTAATGATTGCGTGCTTGGGTTATGTAAGTGAGTGCTTTGGAGTATGATTTAATACTTGGACCCTCCAGGCAAGAACGATCATCACTGTTACACATTTAGGCTCGTGGTAAGAAAGATTACGGGTTCAGGGTTTCGTGGTCTAGACTTGTGCGCTAGACGCGTAGAACACCAGGCCGTTGAGGCTGGTAATGTAGGGGCCTTCATAATTAGAATAGGGTTTTGAGGGTAGATGAAACTATATTTACAATAATGGAACCCCCCAAAATAACATAGGTCATTATTAAGGCCCCTATATTACATTCATTGAATGGCGGGCTCTTGTTGCCCTACGCTTGTGTAGGGTCTCTGCCCACGGGTCCATGTCCTCCCTACCGTGGAACTTCAGAGCTGGGTTTAGGGTTTAGGGTTTAGGGTTTAGGGTTTAGGGTTTATGTCTGATTTTTAGGTACGACAAAACCGTAGGTAAGGACAAAACTTGGACGCTTCGGGTGTGCTGGCCCTAATCCCTAAACCCTAAATTCTTTTCGCGGGAGCTCTGACTTTTCGATGTGATCCATCCATGCCGGTACCCACGCACCTTGCAGCCATTGTGCCTGTCTAGCTCTAGCCTCTCGGCGCATGAAGCGACGAGCATCCTGACCCTTCTGATGAGCGCGCTCCTCATCCTGTGCCAGGCTCGCGGAAGCCACTCACCGTGGCGGTAAAAACCCACTGTATAGGAGGACGCTGCCGAAATCTGTGGGGACTTTCTTTCTGCATCTGAGCTCAACCCTATAAGGGTCCATGTACCCAAATAATATAAACTTAGGCCTTATGTAAAGTAGCCTCTAGATCGGGTATTTTGGAGCCAAAGTATATACTATTTGGGTACATGGACCCTTGGGGCAACATTTGAACTATTAGCACCGTCGCGCAGCTTCTGTGGAATAAATGGCAGCACCCGTGTGAGGCTGAGCCGTAGCATCGTCACTGACAGTGTGAGTCGAAGGACTTGGAGAAGCAGCTGCAGCGCAGCACACATAGTGCCGGGAACCATCCGGACGATGACCGCGGTCAGGTCCTCTCCTCCACTCACCATGCCGGCGAACTCATCCATTGTCGTTGGGTTCAGGATATCGGGTTTAATTTGGGATGGGGTATATGAGGGCTCCTAACGAAACATGAACACTACGCCCCACACTGGAAAGCCTAAGCCCAAACCCCCTGCCCCAACAGCCTAAAAACAAAAGCATCGCGGAGAAGCTTCATTTTAGAGTGCTGTTTCGGGATATGTTAACGTATACGTACATGAAGCAGCCCGATGGAACAATTTGGGGCACTTATCCAGGATCCCAGTATCCCAGACCTTCCAAAATCCTTTCATTAAAGGATATATACCTTAAAAGTATAGCAGGATCATTAGTACGACTTGATTAGGTGAAATTCGTAGCTACTGGGGGTATTGGAAGGTCTGGGGTTATACCGGACCTGAATTCACTACCTGAAACCCTCATCTTAAGCACCTAGACACAAAACCGTAAAAAGTCGAACTCCCAAGAACCCCTAAACCCTAAACCCTAAACCCTAAACCTCTAAACCCTAAACCCTAAACAAGTCGAACTCCCAAGAACCCCCCTTAAAGCCTTAATCTCAGCCCTTCTAAGCCTGAAGCCCCGAACCTAGAGTCTCAAAGCCTGCCCTAAGGCTCCATGTGCCCATATAGTAGATACTTAAGCCTTAAAGGGGTCCCTATATAGGTACTTTAAGGCCTAAGTATCTACTACATGGGTACATGGAGCCTTAGGGCTAAAGCTCTCAAACTCTGGAGCTCCAAACGATAAAAAATACCAACCTGCAGCCCTGAAAACAAAAAACGTTGCAAGGGGTTCTGACTCCGCAACTAACGGACTAAACCCCTTAAAGCAGTAGGTGCTTCTGTGGCTTAAGGTCTGGGGCTTTGGGTTAGGGTTTTAGAAAACTCTGAATCAAGCCCCAAAACCCTACACCCGTGTCCTGTTCAGTGGGCTTTCTTGGCCATGTGCGGGGTCGGAATCTTCGGAGACTGGCGGAGGAGCTGTGCTGGGTATCGCCCAAAGCAGGTCCTACGGTTGATGATATATAAACCGTGCATTGCCCATAATAACGAATATGCCATATAATTCTCATAGTTTAGGGCCCTTAAAAGTAATGCAGAATTTATACCATCAACAGTATCTAAAGGATTCGGAGCCCAAACGGAGTTTAAGGGAGGGTACTTGGTAAGTCAGGTTGTTGGTGCTTGAATTGGGAAGGAAAGCTCGACCCAGCACCTCTTCTGGCGGTTCTGGAGGGCCCAGGGACCCTAGATCACCCTAAGGGTCCATGTACTCATATAGTACATACATTGGCCCCAAAGTACCTATAGGGACTACTTTAAGGCCAAAGTATCTACTATTTGGGCCCAGGGACCCTACTTCAGGACATGACTTTTCGGCTCAACGTTTAGGTTTAGGGTTTCGGCACTTCAGGACATAACGTTTAGCTCAACGTTTAGGCTTTAGGGTTTCGGCACTTCGGGATACGTATGACTTCTCAGCTCAGGTTGTGGGCATATTTGTATAACTTGATCTTTAGATTGGGGGGCTATAAACAATGGGACTCTAAGCCCTAAACCCTAAGTGTCCAAGTGCCTAATAATCATATACTCTTAAGAATACTAACCTACAAAACTACTATCCCAAGTACATGATAACTAGGTCCTTTGGACCCTTACGGTAAACCCTAAACCCTGCTTTGAAACGCACTGGTCCCCTGACACTTCAATGGAGCTGCGGATGGAGGTTCTTCTAACTAATAACCCCCAAGCACTCAGAAGCCATATGCGCAGTTCGTTAAATGGGCATTTCTCTAAATTAGGGTCCCTTTTAGGGTCCTCTTCATAAGGGTGCCGTACTATATTGGGGATCCCAAAAGGGACCCTACTTTAGAAAACTACCCAAGTCCCTGTTGGGGTCCTGTCTTTAAAGGTGCCGTACTACCGACGGGCATGAGCATCCCGATTCCTTCCGCACTCAAAGTGCCCAATCGACGCAGAGCAGGGAACTCCCCGGCGCTGAACATGTTGTGCTCGGCAACCTGTGCAGGTATGTACTGACATAAGGCTTTGATTTCCCTGAGGGTCCATGTACCCAAATAGTATATACATTTTCCCCAAAGTACTATAGGGACTACTTTAAGGCCAAGGTATATCTATTTGGGTACATGGACCCTTAGGGTTTCCAAAGCCATGCTCTCGGACGCGATCACCCCCGCCCACGCTTGGCGGAGCCACTGTGACACTCGTAGTAAGGCACGGCCATGGCTCGGAACGACGGCCTGGAGATACCTCCCGTTATGAGGTCACCCCATCTTGCAGCAGCCTGAGAATGAGGACTCTGAACATGGGGGACTAATAATCATATAAGAGCATATCATCTACCAAATATATTCGCCTACATATCTGCTATGCTCAAACCAAGTAGTTTATTCTTGGTCCCATTAAACCCCCTTAGAAGCCCTGTCGATTGTTCTGGAACCTTTACAGCAGCCCTATATAATGCGTGGGTGCTTTGGACTCTTCGGGTAATCCAAACAGAAGCCACAGCAGCCTCCTACCCCGAACCCCCTCCTACATCTCAGGAAACTCTTTCTTTCCGAACCCATGTCCTCTCAATTAGGGTCCCGGTTAGGGTCCTTCTATAAGGGTGCCATACTATTTTGGGAAACCTACCGGGATCTGAGGTTTAGGACTTCGGGGTTTGGGGGTTTGGGGGTTTGGGGGTCTGGGGGTTTGGTGGTTTAGGGTTTAGGATTAAAGTAGTGTTATGAGGAGTTCTCTAAATCAGAGTTCCTGTTTGCTATAGGGTAGTTTTACCGGGAACTTTCGGCTCCAATAGGGGAAAAATGGCACACTGGGGGACCTAGTGAAGGTTTCAGGGCTGGCAACCGAAGTCTGTATTTTTGACCCCCAGCAAAAGGCTGTATGGCCCTAGAAGAGCTGAAAACCCTCTTGAGCCTGAAGTTTAGAGCCTTTAGAGCCTTTTCCTTGACTTTGCCCTCAACCCTAGAACCTGAGGCCCCTTGCTTGCGAGAAAACCCCATGACACCTTAGCATTTAGAAGTTAAGCAAAGTTCCCTTTGAGATCGGATTCCTATGGAAGAGAGAACCACATGGGTAAACCGATAATTGCAGATGAGGCGCCAATGCATAAATCATAAGCCCTAAAGCCCCAAACCCTAAAACTCTAATCCCTTTGTTCTTACTTGTGCTAGTCTTATCACTACCTTCGTATCATGTTTCTTGCTATTTTAACATAACACGCTGTAAGAACCTGATTTTTCTCAGAAAACTTACTGCTGTGATCCCGGCCTCTTGAGCGTCCTGTGGGTTTGCCAGGTCGTATAAGTCCGCGGCCGTCGTGGAAATGCGGCTGATCCGCCTCAGAGGAGCGGCATATGGGTAGTTTTCAAAACTAGGGTCCCTTTTAGGGTTTAGGACTAGGGTCCCTTTTAGGGTTTGGGGTTTAGGGTTTAGGGGACCTAGAAAGGGACCCCATTTTAGAGTACTACCCATATAGGGGTTAGCCAGAACTTCCAAAAATCCTATAACTGAGGATTATACCACAGGTTATAGCAGGCTCCCTAATATGATTTAAAGTATATTCCTTAATTCAGGGATAGTGGACCTGGAAGGTCTGGGTACCATAGGGGTCCACAGGATTGATTACAAGGACCTGACTGGATTGACGAAGGCTTTTAGAAGCGTCTATCTGGGTCTTCAGACGGTTTAACTAGTGATTTAGAAAGGTCAATATAGGAACCCAAATCATTTTAACAGGGTTCTGGGGTATACTATAACTATAACTAGCACGCTTTGATTAAAAGGTGGTTTCTTGTAGCGATTTTGGCCTCTACATAACCTGGGCTTCAGATCGATCTCGTTGGTTTGGAGAAGCTTGGATACAAGAAGGTTTTAGGATTTACCATATAAGGATATCATACTAAGGAACCCTAAAAAGTTAGGGGAGGATCTAAGATAACGACCTGACGGCGTGCTGTCCCGAGAGTAAAGGTATAGAGTCTGGAGTCAAGGACTGTCTTTAGGGTTTAGCATGTGGTCCGAAATGTTTTGGGTGGGGATTTAAATTCCCACGCCCCAGTCCCGAAACGCCAAGCCCTAAACTCTAAACCCTGAGCCCAACACTCTAAACCCTAAACCCTACACCCTGAACCGGATGGACCCCGCACCCTAAACCCTAAACCCCCGAAGCCCTACGCCTGAAACCCTAAAGCCCCCCAATATCCCCCTCCCCCTCACTTACCCCCGCCCCGAAACCATAAACCCTAAACCCTAAACCCCCCCGCCCCTAAACCCTGAAACCCTACAGCCCCAACAAAATTTCACGTCGCAGAATGCAAGGCGAGGCACCCCTTGGCTCCTGCCGGTGGCCTGGATGTTGAAGGTTTTAGGGCTTACTTGGAGGTCCAGGGGACTTAGTAAGTAGGTTATAAGTAGAGCTATAAGTACCCTAAATGAATTGTAACCACTACTTATAACCGACTTACTAAGTCCCCTGGGGTTCAGGGTTAAGGGTTTACGGCTTCTGGGGTTTAGGGTTTAGCCCTTTAGGGAAGTTTTTAAGGACACCCATGTAGGGTTTAGGGGAAGCCTGGGGGCTTTAGGGTTTTGGGGTTTTTAGGGTTCAGGGTAAGGGGTTTAGGGCTTTAAGGGTTTAGGGGTTTGGGGTTTAGGGTCAGCTGCTTTCTTTGGGTTCCTTCTCAGGATTCTAGGGGTTCTTTTAGGGGTTCCGTTAAGGGATTCTTTTCGCGGTTCCTTTTAGGGTTCTCTTCAGGGTTCTATGCACTTTGGAATTCTTTTACGGGAAGTCTTTAAAAGGAAACCGTTTAAGGAAGTCTTGTTGGCTGAATACTTGGAGTAGGCTTTTCGGTGTATATTATATTGTTGATGATATAAATCCTGCATTACCCATACTAAGGAATATACAATTCTTCCCATAGTTTAGGGCCCTTAAGGTAATGCAGGGTGTATATCATCAGCAGTAGTGCTTCTGATGTGTCTAGTTTCCCCCTAAAGCCCTAAACATCCGCGCAACCAGCAGGAGCCTTTTGCCTCAAGGTAAAGACACTTAAAGGAGGGGACCCACAATACCCTTATGCTTTAAACCCTGAACACTAAAGCCTAAACCCTGAAACCCGAAAGCCTAAACCCTAAACCCTTCTAGGATTCAATTCGTCTTGAAGGTGGGTTTTCGGCTTAGTGCTTTCGCCCTTCTGAGCACTTGAGGGCCCTAGCCCTAGACCTTTGGGAGATATGGGCTTCTTCTTAGGGGCTTGGGCTTAGGGTTTAGGGTTTAGGGTTTAGGGGCGAGGGGTTTAGGGGTTTGGGGGTTCAGTGGTTTAGGGGTTTAGGGTCCAAGATTTGGGGCCAGGCTTTTGCCGGGCTTTAGTGCTGACGGCCTTCAGTGTGTGTGGCGTAGGGCGTCTCAACCGTAAACAATCGAAACCCTTCAACGGAAGCCGCAGAAGGGAATGCTTCAAAGGAGCCCTATTCGCATCATTGAGGCCCCATACTCAATCCAAAACCATAAACCCGCGGCAGGAGCCGTTAGAATGGAACCTTTAATCAAACCCCAAATCCTTAAAAAGGAACCTTTAATCAAACCCCAAACCCTTAAACCCTAAACCCTAAACCCTCAAAAAGGAACCCTAGTAATCGGAGTCAGGGAGGCTTGAGCGTCGTGTAGTGCTGCACGAAAGAAGCAGCTCCACGCTCCGAGTCCCTTGGAGGCCCCGCAAAATTTCACAAAAGAACGACGTCTTGATTTAGGGTTTAGGGTTTGGGGTCAATGGGCTGCATGTTTATGGGTCTTACCGCGGGTTCATAAGGTTGTACAAGAAGTTCGTAACTTCCAGGAAGCATTTTGTGAAGGTTTTTAGCATAGGATTCCCTTGATGTGTATATGGCACTTTATCATAGCTTGCAGAGACTCATTAACATCATCTTTGATGGTAGGCATGCATAGGTTAAGCTTCTCAGAGAGAACCAGCTATATCACGTTGTACCCACGGGCCTCATATCCATGGCCTGTGTGTCGTAAGCCTCCCCAGGCGGCAAAATGCAAACATATAGTGTATACCCTGGCATTAAACGGGGTTCCTATATTTGTACTTTGAGGCCAACCTTGAACTCTACCTTCCTGCTCTGACACTTACTTCCCTGGCACGTAAGTGTGTTCAGAAACATTTCATCTGTGAAGCCCTCCGCAAACAAAAACATAGGGTTAGGGGCCTAAATGATTCGCCTGAGGCTTTTGGGTAGGTTCACGATTATGAACTGTAGGGGCCCTGGGACTATTGTGTTAAGGAATTCAGGCATCTATATTGCCATAATTACTGTGCGGTCCCAAGAGGCCTCAGTACTGCCTAGAAAGGACCCGGAGCTCTGAATTTCCTTTCGAGTTCAGGGTTTGTGTTCCAGGTACTTGGAGGGGTCCTGGGCAACCCAGGACCCTCAGCTGCGTCAAGGGACGAGAGCTCATGGTGCTCTATCGCCAAGGAATCGTCACCACCTGCACACAATTTCAAAACCTAAACCCTAAACCCTAAACCCTAAACCCTAAACCCTAACGATACGGTTTTGCTTGAAGGATCAGAGTCTACGTAGACACCGCCAACTACTCGCCATGCAACCGCAAGTACCCACGCAGGGACAAACGTCAAACCTGTGAGTTTCAAGCTCCAAAGCATAAGCCCTTCAACCCTGTGCCTGAACTGCCAGTAAAAGCCATCAACTCCGGAACAGCAGTGGTAATCGCAGCAGTTCCAGGAGCAGTAGCAGCAGCAGCAGCGGCAGCGGCAGCAGGAGCGGGAGCCGCAGCGGGAGCGGGAGCGGGAGCAGGAGAAGTAGGAGTAGCAGTTGACAGCAGCAGATAGCCATAGCAGTTAGCAGTAGCAGTAGCAACTGCTATGGCAGCAGTAGTAGTAGTCGTCGTCGTAGTGGTAATATTAACAATAGTACTAATGGTAGTCGTCGCGGTAGCAGTAGTAGTAGTAGTAGTAGTAGTAGTAGCAGTAGCAGTAGTAGTCGTAGTAGTCGTAGTAGTCGTAGTAGTCGTAGTAGTCGTAGTAGTCGTAGTAGTAGGAGTAGTAGGAGTAGTAGTTGACGATAATCTGCCTTCCATTCGCTGCTTGTCCTGGGATTTCTGCTCCTCTCATGCTGGGAGCTTGCCAAGCAATCTCGACCAAAGGGTTTAGGGTTTAGGGTTTAGGGTTTAGGGTTTAAAGATTCAAAAGGAGCCCAGACTCTTAAATGCAGTTCCTCTTTGGTATTGTCGTACAAAGGGATGCTGAAGTAGGCTATCTAACAATTAATGTGTTGTTCAATCTAGGGGCCTAGATGCCGGTTGGGTCCTCAAGATGTCAGGGAGAAAATCGTCAGGGCCTTCAACGCTAGCCCTTGAAACGGAATCCCGTTAAAGAGGGCAGCCCACCCACAAACCGCACAGTTCCAGGACCTCGGAAAAAACGGTGCTGCATAACAAAAGAAGCCTGTAGTTGGATCCTTGATTCTGCACTTTGTGGTAGACCATCCGTCTGGGCTCAGCGTTACTCGGCTCTTGAACCGTTTCGACACAGGTTCTAGGTCATGATCCAATCCAACTAGAATTCGGCTATATCTTACCCTTCACCTCTAACCCCAAGCCCCACTCCTAAACCCAAAGCAATCTCCAGAAGCTCCTTAGGGCGGCAATCTATACATGCATGTACGGATGTATGGATGTATGCATGTATGTATGTATGTATGTATGTATGTATGTATGTATGTATGTTTAACGAATATATGTTTACATATGTATACATGTATATATGTATGTGTGTGTGTATATATATATATATATACGTATAATTTATATTTACAATTGTACGCATGGATATGTAGATTTAATAGTAGTAATAATAACAATGAATATAAATTTTAAATACATATACATATATACATATATATATATATATACGCTGACATATTTATACTCGTTTGATTTTATATGACAATATGTAACATGCACGTATTTTACACGTACATGTACATGCAAGTACTAGTAGGTCGCTTGGACCTTTGGGGTACAGGGGGTATCCAAGTACCGAAGCAGCAGAATCTTAGGTCCCAAATTCCTAAACCCTAAGCCCTAAACCCTCCCATACTCTTACCGGCTTCCGGCACCTAAACCCTAGGACCCACTAAACAAAGACTGCTACACTAATCTAAGGTTAGAAGTGTGGGCCCCTAATGTGGACCCTTAGGCCTTTCTAGGGTCCCTCAAGGGTACATCTAGGGCAGATAGTAGGTGCATGAGGATTCCAGGGTGAAGGTCCCATACTAGGGGCCATTGGTTTCAACCTTGGAACTCAGATTCTGCTGTTTCAGGCCTAAACCCCAAACCCTAAACCCTAAACCCTAAACCAAAACCCTAAACCCTAAACCCCTAAACCCTAAACCCTAAATATAGGGGGAAAAATATTTTTTGCCCTATAATATGTTTCAGGCCTTGGGGTGCCACCGGGGAGATCACTCAAGCAAAGGTTATGCCAGCAACGCTCCTGGAAGAACCTATTCATTCCATGGCTGGGCTCCTTTAAAAAGGAAGCCACGACAAGGGTACTACTACAATGCTGTCTTCGGGTTTAGGGTTTAGGGTTTAGGGTCTAGGTTTAGGGTTTAGGGTTTGAGGTTGCAAGGGTTAGCTTGTGGTAGAGTCTATGGCTATGCTTGTCAAGTACCTGGACCCTCCTAACCCTAAACCCTAAATCCTAAACCCTAAACCCTAAACCCTAAACCCTAAACCGTGACAGGAAGATGTTCAAGGTCACCTTCTCAGCCACCGACTCACATTGTGAAGCACCAACCGTCTATGGCTCAAAAAATATCCCAAGGAACAAACCCTAAACTCTAATCCTGGAGCCTTACATACTAGTTATGCTCCTTGGGACCAGAAGCTTCCAGCGCACTCTAACACCCAAACCCTCGGACCTGTAAGAAAGAACTAATCCTACAAAACCTCATCACACCCTAAAAAACACACCAATAATCTCAACCCCCCTTGTCCACATGTCCGGTCCTCGGACGCCACTACAAATAGAATCAGAGCACCCTAACACCCAAACCCTCAGACCTGTGATTAATCCTGCAACAACCCATAAGGCCGTACAAAACACACCAATCCTCCCTCCCCCCCCCCCTCCCCCCCTCCCCTCCCTCCCTGCCTCCCTCCCCTCCCTCCCCCCTTCCCTGCCCTTCCCTTCCCTTCCCTTCCCT
>CAJNDV010000191.1:0-17451 GCA_905221635.1 Symbiodinium sp. CCMP2456
GGGTTTAGGGGTTTATGGCGTTTAGGGGTTTAGGGGTTTAGGGGTTTAGGGTTTAGGGGTTTAGGGGTTTTCAGTTTAGGATTTAGGTTTTAGGGTTTAGGTCTTTTAGGACAATTTTGGGGAATGAACAAGATCAATCAAGTCTTTTTGACTAAATAGTGGGTGATAGTTTTAAGGCATGCCTGAGCTTCGTCATCTACTGAACTGCCTGTCTTTTGACTTACTATAGTGATCCCTGTTCTAATCCTGACTAAGGAAGAGGGACTTGTCAATCGGTGGTCTACCTCAGGTGCTTGTTGAACCCCTTGCCGCACGTCCCCGCCTAAATCGGTACAAACATTGCTTAGTTGTTTGGGAGGGTTGGTTTTCAACAGTTCACTTCTTGCGGCAATTGCTTCGGAAGTTGCTCAATTCTTGCGACAACCGTTGCGGCAATTGGTGACACGATTGCGCCGATAAGTTTTCTCTACTTTACATCGGGGTTTCACTACTTCAGACCTGGGTTTCTCTACTTGAAGCTCTGTTTTCTCTACGCTATTTTTCTGTGTCTCTGCAGCAACTGATGTAAGAGTCTGACAAATGTCGTATCGAGTAGCAACTGAATAATGAGGTTACCCTGCTTCCTAATAATTGTTCGGTGTTAATAAGGAGACCCACCAAATGAACAAGGGTAAAAGGGGGCTACTGGCCCTAAACCCTAAACCCTAATACGGTTTGAGATCAAGATGAGTGTGTCCGACCTGACTCTGACTGTGCGAAGCGCTCAGCACTGAAAAAATCGCTCTTCCAAACAGGTGGGCTCCTGCTATTCAGCATGCCTTTAGGACTTTAGGGTTTAGGGGTTAGGGTCGATCAATACTTTAACCTTATTTAAAGGAAACTACAGAGAGTTTAGGGTATATGGGGCTTCTAAAAGGCTTACATATATAGACCTTCTATAAGGCTCCTATAACGGTATCTACCCACCCCACCTGAAAATGTCCTAGACTTATTGAGGGTCACTTCCCAAAGCGGAGATGAAAGGCTAAGCCGAGCCATGCCAAAATAAACCCGACAGTTCGGAAAGGCTTCCGGCAATTGCATTACCCTGGATGCAGGATCTCCAGCAGGACAAGGGTATAGGGTATAGGCCCGGTGGCTAGAATCACTGAGCGACATGTCGATGGTCTGGGTATCTACCTATACTCTCCATTGTAGTCCCTTTTTTGGGTTAAACCAACTATATATTTAGGATTTTATAAGGTATCCCCAAAAAAGAACTACAATGGAGACTATAGGTAGCAAGGCGCCGACGCAGCGACGGCAGCATGGCCAGCAGCGAAAGTACGGACAACAACGGTAGCAGCAGCCACACCATCACTAGCAGTCACTAACAACAACCCTACGGGTCCAAGTACCTGATAATCATATACTCTCCCAAATAGTAACCTACATAACTACTATCCGCAACCAAAGTACCTTATTATTGGGTCCTTTGGACCCTTAGGGCAAAGGAACACGGCAGCGGCGAGACAAAACGACAAGTCTCGTGACGAAGTGCACGGTCATCATGAACATCGTCATCGCCAGGGTGAAAACAAGCCATCAAAGCGACGCTAGCGCCACCAACAAAACAATAGCAGCTTTTCTACGCCTTAACACACTTTGGCAAGGGCAACGAGCATGATAGCAATGCTTAGCCTTTACCCTCTCCTAAACCCTAAACCCTAAACCCTAATCCCTAAACCCCTAAATGCTTGGGGCTTCGAGCTATTGATTACGGGTTTAGGGTTCAGAGCTTCGCGTTCATGGTGCATCTACCTACTTGTCCAGTATCCTAGCGGAACTAATTGTCAACCTTTAAGGATTATGTGGGGCTATACTACCCAGCTTAGCCTAAACCCTGAACTTGAGATTTCTGGCTATCGCCTGACGCACGCAGGGCAGGAGCCGTAGCTCTATCAGGGCGCATTGGGCTCTGGCAGAGCATGTGATCTTTCACCCTCAACGGGCAGCAAGGCTGTGGCTTCTGGCCAATGCAGGGGCCTCAGGGTTTAGGGTTTAGGGTGGGAGCTTTACAACTAGAATAGGCTTTTGGGGCCCTTCGTACTATAAAAGTAATAAGGAGCACCCCAAAGAGTGTTGGTAATAGTTTAGGCCCCTATATTACTTGGACTAAGGTTCCTTTATAAGGGGCTCTTTATGGGTAGGGTGTAGTGTATTGGAGCCTGGGTAGATAGAATAGAGTTTCGGGCGTCATCTTTGGAGCAGCATAATAACCCAGAGGCTCCATATAGGGTTTAGGGATTTAGGGTTTAGGATTTAGGGATTTAGGGTTTACGGCTTAGAGGCTCCATATATACTACCACTATGGAATCAGGCCCCTAAAGCCACAATAAGTATGGCATTCTGGGGCTTAATTCCATAATGGTAGTATCTATGGAGCCTAAACCCTCAACCCTAAACCCTAAAACCCTAAACCCTAAACCCTAAACCGTAAACCCTAAACCCTAAACCTCCGAGGAGAGTGTTGGCAAGTATATGGGCTTCCATGGTACGGACGTTCTGTCGGCTTCGATAGGACAGGGTCTTCTAGGCTTCTATGTATCTGGGCTTGCCTCCAAATTGTTGTCGGGTCCCCTAAACCCTAAACCCCTAATCCCTAAACCCTAAACCCCAAACCCTAAACACGAAGCCCTTTCCGCTAGGGTCGAGAACAGGCGCATGTTATAGACTTGCGGTGGTACTCAGCTCCTATGGCCCCGAAATCCTACGGTTTAGGGTTTCTTTAAAGGGTTAGGGTTCAGGGTTTAGGGTTTAGGGTTTAGGGTTTGGGGTTTAGGGTTTATAAGGTTTAGGGATACATACAGGTTCCATCAAAAAGATCGATAAAGGGTGCTACAGGGGTGTAGGGTTTAGGGTTGAATACAGGAACCTGGCTTAGAAGCCTAAGTAGGGCCTTTGTTAGGGTTTAGGGTTTAGGGTTTAGGGTTTAGGGTTCTGGGTCAGATCCCCAAAAGGATCTAAAAAATAGATCCCCTAATTAGGGACCCTAACTACGAAAGGGTACTTTACAGGAACCCCCTTAGGGGATCTATTTTTTAGATCCTTTTGGGGGTTTGGGGGGTCCTAATATTCTGGGGCTATAGGGCCAGGGATTGTTCATCAGGTTCCTACATTAACCTTCATGCTTTTGAACTGGGCCTCTACAAAAGGGTCCTGTAAGGGGTCTATAATTCTCTACAATTACAAGGCTGACTCTACGGGTTCTACAATATACAAATCTAGTTTTTTAGCGAGGTTGTGGGGCCGACTGTAGTATAGCTACAGTCTTGGGGGCTCTATGGTACTAACTAGTTGGTTTCGGACTGAAACTCCTGAACCCCAAACCCTAAACCGTTCAAAGTCAAGCCTTGCGGCATCACGGTCCCGTCGGACCTCCCCGCTCTTGAACCCAGAGGCTCCAATATCCCTTAACTAAGGAATATATACCTCAAACCATATTAAGGATCCTACTATAATTTAAGGAATGTTCCTGAATTAAGGGATATTGGAGTCTCTGGGAAAGTGCTCCACACTACAGCTCGCACGGTCGCAGGCATTGGCAATCCAGGCCCGGATGTTCAGCTCTTGTTCCCGGTTTAGGGTTTAGGGTTCAGGGTTTAGGGTTTAGGGCTTATCCTCAAAGGACTCATATTTTAAGGCTTTTGGGCCAAAAAACCCTATTATATACGGCTTTTGGGCTATTTTGATGCTAAACGGTTAGCCTTACCGGATTGTGGACTTTTCAGTGCAGGGTAAGCTAGTTCAGGTATGGCCTACCCTAAACCCCAACCCTTAAACCCCGAAATCCTAAACCCTAAAGGCTAAACCCTAAACCCTAAACCCCAAGCCTTAAACCCCGAAATCCTAAACCCTAGCCCTGTAAGGTTTGCCATTACGTTTGAAGCCTTTCTAGCCCAAAGTTGGGGTTTACCAGTTCATGGTTGGGGTAGTATTAAAAATTTAAATTTATATTCCTTATTGGGTTTAAGTACCCTTAAAAATTTAGAATGTTACCCAACTATGACAAAGTTTCGGGGTTTAGGGCTTTAGGGGTTTAGTGGCTAGGGTTTAGGGTTTAGGGGTTTAGGGCTTTGGGATTTACGATTTCGGGTTTAGGGGTGTAGGGGTTTAGGGGTTTAGGGGTTTAGGGGTTTAAGGTTTAGGGTTTAGGGATTTAGGATTTCGGGTTTAGGGGTCTTTCATCGTGCATGACGCCTTCCGGCTATTGCGAGCCCTGGGGCACCTCCTATCCCCTGTGTGCTGATATTGTCTATGCGTAAGCGTTAAAGTGCCTAGATAGGACCCCGTTTTCGGGCCTATGTCAGCCTATGTGTTTACGGTAGGTACATGGAGCCTCAGGGTATATGATTTCTGTGGGCTTTGCTTTGTTGGGGTTTGGAAGTGTAGAGTTCAGGAGCTTGTGTGCGAATCCGGCGACATCTGTGTAAATACCCCTACTTGACCGTCCGCGTGTCTGATAGCATGTACTTTAGCCCTAAGGTACCCAATATAGGGATTACTTTGACACGCAAGTATAGACTGTATGGAACTTAGGTTGAGGATAGTAGCAATGTGCGAAAGTTAGTATTTTGCCGAATCGATGACGAGTATATCCGCAAACCCCTAACCACAAACCCTCAACCTCAAACTTAAACCCCCCTAAACCTTAAACCCGAAACCCTAAACCTTAAACCCTAAACCCAACTACACCATTATCACTGTGTTCTTGATTTGGCGGTCGTGAAGTTCACCGAGCTCTGAGACCTGTTAGGCCTCGAGAGCATTGATAAGGTGCCATACCCCTGCCAGGGTTTCTGGCTTAAGGGTTTAGGGTTTAGGGCTTAGGGTTTAGGGTTTAGGGTTCCAGGGTAAAGGGTTTAGGCCCTAAGCCCTAAACCCTAAACCCCGGGTTGAGGGTTGAGGGTTTAAGGGTTTAGGGTTTAGGGTTCTAGGGTCCTTCCAAACCCAGGCCCAGGGTTGCTGTACAAGTGCTCAAGGGCACCGGGGACTTAGCAATTAGGCTTATATTTGGGGTTCTAACCTTACCAAAGGACCCAATAATAAGGTACTTTGGTTGCGGATAATAATTATCTAGGTTCATATTTAGGAGGGTATATGACTATTAAGTGCTTGGACCCTTAGGGTAGGAGTTTGGGGTCCTACGTAAGGTTTACGGGTTTTCACGGTATAAGGTTTAGGAGTCCCAACAAACCCCAACAAGTAGGCACCCGGACTTAGTAGTTACGCGACCGAGTGCAGTGCAGGAAAGCACTTGCAGACAGTAATGGTTCAGGGTTTAGGGTTTAGGGTTTAGGGTCATAAATAGCAAGGCACTGTGTACCTCTGTAGTATATATACATATATATATATATATATTATATAGACTTAGGCATTCAGGTACCTGTGTAGGAAGCCCTTTCTGGCCTAGGTACATACTATATGGGCACATGGAGCCTCAAAGATGGCGAGGCACCGTATATTTATATATATATATATGTATATATACCCTGACACGACCCCCCTCCCCCCGTGTTTGTCAATCAAAGTTGTACCTGTTCTGTGGATTCTTTGTCGTCTTTGCTGGAAAACCCTAATGGGGATGCCGACATGGTGGTTGAATTGTGATATAATCATAACTATGACACGGAGCCGTACAGAATAGCCATATTAGTAGCTAGCCGAACACCTACCCTTAAGGCCGCAATGACCCAATGACCCTTGAAAGTAAGGGCCTTGTACCCTTATCGGATGAACCCATCTAACATATGGCAAATGATCCTCAAATTCTCAAGCCCTTTTGCGGTTCCTGTCGTCCCTACGGTACAGGAATCCATACGTCCGTAGTCCGTGCCAATGCTCTCAGCGCGGCAAAGACTTGGACCGTCGGAAATGCTCCCGGGGGCAGGTGTCGAACCTGCTGCAAGCTAGCTCCTTTATGTGTAGAGCCACGGTATAGGCTTTAGGGTTTAGGGTTTAGGATCGTATACTGAGGTATAGCATAGAATAGCAAAGTACCGAATAGTAGCGTATCATGGTATCGCGGCTTACTGGTATCATGGTACAGAAGAAATATAACCACTCAAGATTAACAACAGCAAATTACTGTACAAAAGTATAACCCTTAGCATCCAAATAGCCCAAAAGCCTTATGGAATAGGGTCTTTGGGCCCAAAAGCCTTAAGACATGAGTCCTTTGAGGGTGAGGGTAATGCTAAGATCGTACAAAAGGAGAATAGTATGCGGAAAGCAGAAGTGGTCTTGGGGGGCGCGAAGCATCCTAAAAGGCTTCGGACTTATGTTGATTTTGGTTGGGGGTGGTTAACTTTCTTCCCCGATAAGCCAAAGAAAAAAAGTTACACTTTCAGATTACTACTAAGTTTTCAGAACCCAAAAAGTTTAAAGGTTGGGTAGTGGGGAACTAAGTTAAGGTTTAGGGATTAGGGCCTAGGGATTGGGATTAGGGTTTAGGGTTTGGGGTTCAGTGTTTAGGGTTTAGGGTTTAGGGTTTAGGGTTCAGTGTTTAGGGTTTTAGGGTTTGGGGACTCATGGTTTCTGGGTAGGGGTTTCAGGGTTAGCACTCGAAAATTTCAGTCACGCACCGAGGGTTTAGGGTTTAGGGTTTAGGGTTTAGGGTTTAGGTTCCAAAGTCATGCTGGTACTCCTTTTTCCGACCAGTCCCTCTGAAGGGGAAGAGAATGGAATGCGTCTTCAGGTACCTACCCATCCACATGTACCCAACCACACATACTAACAACAACTATACTATACCTAGACCTTCCAAAACGACTCAATTAAGGCATGTATGTTCCTTAGTTATGTAAAGGGTCTTGAAAGGTTTGTGTAATTACGACCAGTCTAGAGAAGCGATTCTGAATTTAATACTTGGGACCTTCTACCCAGCTGTTTGGATACTTGGCCACAGGATATTGGATCGACTGAAGTAGAAACCAACAAACGCGGTACATCACTATTCCCATGCCATTAAAATTAAAAGTAAATGTGTGGGGAACTGGGCTCCAACTTTCTTGGGTTGACTCTAGCAATCTGTTGGCTGCCATCCACAGTCGAAGGATACGAAACTAATCTGCGTTAGCGAAATTTTGGAGATCGAACAGCAAAAGCAAAAACAATATACCAAGAGCATAAAAGTATTGAGAAGCCCTAAACCCTAAACCCTGAACCCTAAACCCCCCAAGCCCGATCAGTCTTAAGCCCTATAAACCCTTCACCGACTCTTGCGTTCGGACTTTTCAGAACAAATCCCAAAACCAAACCCTAGACCCTAAACCCTAAACCCAAAACCCCCAAAACCCCTGAACATGCAGTTGTTGCTAAAGGGAGCAGAGCTGGGGGCGTTGGATGTCTCCTTGCGAGGGTCCGAGGTTTAGGGTTTAGGGTTTAGAGGTTCAGGGTTTAGGGTTTAGGGTTTAGGGTTTCGAGGTTCAGGGTTTAGGGTTTAGGCTTTAGGGTTTAGAGGTTCAGGGTTTAGGCTTTAGGGTTTAGAGGTTCAGGGTTTAGGGTTTAGGGTTTATGGTTTAGGGGATTAGAGGTTCAGGGTTTAGGGTTTAGGGCTTAGGGTTTCGAGGTTTAAAGGCTTAGAGAACCATAACCCACCAAGAAGGAAATGGACTGAACAAGTACCCCGGAGTGAGGGTGCACGGCCGAAGTGATGCTTCGATTGACTTGGTTGCGGTAGTTGGGCCCTAGTTCTAGACGCAAACCCCAACCCCCTAACCCCTAAACCCAAAGCCATAGACCCTAAACCCTAAACCCTAAACCCTAAACTCTAAACCCTAAACCCTAGACCCTAATCTCTAAACTCTAAACCCTAAGCCTTAAACCCTAAACCCAGAACCATATAAATCCTAAGACCCTACACCCTAAACCCTGAACTCAAAGCCCTAAATCCTAAATCCTAGTACCCTAAACCTGATGGCAGGCCAAGAAGCTGGATGAACGTTCGGACGACCTTGGCTGCTGGCTTGAAACGCGCCCGAGGTATGGTGGTTTAGGGTTTGGGCTTTACTATAGCGCTTCACAGGGTTCTGTGGCTTCTATAGGTTTCTGTAGGGTTCTACCTGCTTTTCAAGCGATTTCGGGAGGAGGCGATGAGAAGTCTGCTGTATGGGGGCTTGTGGAAATAGGTTATATTTAGGGGCTTTAGGGTTTAGGGTTTAGGGTTTAGGGTTTAGGGTTTAGGCTGTATGGAGGCTTGAGGAAATCGGTTATATTACCCTTAGCATCAAAATCGCCCAAAAGCCTTATATAATAGGGTCTTTGGGCCCAAAAGCCTTCTAATCTGAGTCCTTTGAGGGTAAGGGCTACTTGGAGGGTCGGGGGACTTAGTACATGGCTATTTTATAGACTTATAAGTACCATAACCCCAATTAGGGTCCCTTTTAGGGTACTTATAAGTCTACTTATTGCCTACTTACTAAGTCTCCCGACCCTCCAAGTAGACCCTAAACCCTAAACCCTAAACCCTAAACCGCCCCCTAAACCCCTAAGTCCTCCGACCCTAAGCCTCTAAACCCCTAAGCCCTAACCCCCTTGAGGGTAAGGGTTAGGGGCCTTAGACTAACGAGCCCCAGCATGTTCCGGAACTCCCAGGCGGGGTTCAGCACGACATATCCCCGTTTTAGGATTCCAAAAATACAACTGGTTAAACCAAAAACCAAAAAAGGGAACCCTAAACCCTAAACCCTAAACCTTAGGGTTTAGGGTTTAGGGTTTAGGGAATATACACCCTGGACCCTCAACCTTAGGGTTTAGGGCTTAGGGTTTAGGGTTTAGGGAAATATATACACCCTAGACCCTCAACCACTTTAGGTAGGGGTTCAGGGCTCGGAGCTTATCGCGCACCTCCGTGGGTGCAGAAGTCGACTTCGAGGTCACCGGTTAGCCGGGCAGTCACAAGTAGGGCCCCAAAAAAGCACACCCTAGGACTCTAAGGACTCATCTATTAAGGCTTTTGGGCCCAAAGACCCTATTATATAAGGCTTTTGGGCTATTTTGATGCCAAGGGACATAAGCAAAACTTCGGATAGGGATATCCCATTTAGACCCCTTATAATGAAGCCCAACAATAGGTGGGGCTTGTGCTTATGTGCTTTTGGGGATCTTAAACAAGAGGGCTTAGTTGCCGTAGACAGCAGTTTCGGGTTTAGGGTGTAGGGTTTAGGGTTTAGGGTTATAGGGTTTAGGGTTTAGGGTTTGGGGTTTAGGGTTAAGGGTTGGTTTAGGGTTTAGGGTTTAGGGTTTGGGCTATGTGCCGAATGACCCCGTTGAAGAGATGGCAGAACAGCTTCTGAACGAACAGGTTTTCAATCAGGAGGCGAGCTATCAGCTACTCCAAGTCTATGCTACATGCCAGCACAGTGTCCACAAAAGGCCCCTTTTCGAAAAGGTGAATCCAAGCATTTTGGCAACTACCGTTGGCGTAGACCGCCATGGCGGTCAAGTTGGCGTCAGCAACGAAACGTGGGCTCGACCGAAACTGACCCATTATCCCAACGAGTTCCTTAGGAAGCAGGGCTGTAGATTTGAGAGGTGCCAGCAGCGTCAGCGACTGCCGCAGCGTGGGCAATATACGGCTAGGGTTTAGGGTTTAGGGTTTAGGGTTAAGCGGCATGTGTAGGTATTTGCATGCTCCTCTTGTCTCACGGTGTTTGCCTCAAGCTGGTTACCTAGGTCCCTCGGCCTGTGAACCTACTATTATTCCGATCCTGAAGGACCCCATGACCCGTAAAATCGGGACCCTATACCCCTAGGCCATGAACAATATGAGGTATATGAACCTTAAACCCGTTTAAGGCTCATTTCGTCTTCTTAGGACCTGAGTGGGTACGTTTTAAGTAACCTTTTTGGGGCTTATGTATAATCCTACTATAAACCTCAAAGCCCAGAGGCTCCATATATACAACCATTATGGAATTGGGTCCCGAAAGACCATCCCTATTTTGGTTTTGGGGACTTAGTTCCATAATAGTAGTATACATGGAGGCCCTGGGAAGGTTCATTATCATTTTTGGGCTAGGGTACTCAGGCCCTCAGTCTGTAAGGATTACCCCTACCCCTAAACCCTAAACCCTAAACCCTAAACCATACAAACCTCAAGGGTCCAAGTACCCAAATAGTAGGGTTTCAAGGTCCAAAGACCATTCAGAGTATGGATTTTGGGACCTAAAACCCTTACTATTTGGGTACCGGGAGCCTCTGGGAAATCATTGAATAAATGAAAATCCTATACGCCCTGACCCTGAACCTCCATCTTCGAACATCCGGAAAAGTTCAATGCTTCGAAATGGCCCTGGCTTCGCGACTGAGGGTGGTTTGGGAGATTGGGTCTTCACTTTTCGCTATTGCCCAACATGCTCGACTTCGGTTTAGGGTTAAGGATTTAGGGTGTAGGGATAAGGGTTTAGGGGTTTAGGAACGGAAAGCTGCCGACGATCTTGGGTCACTGGTTAAAACACGGCAGAACACATGCCTACACAAGGCACCTCCTCAGCCAACCCTAAACCCTAAACCCTAAACCCTATTAGGCCACTAAACGCCAATGGAATCCCTTGAAGCGTAAGCTCCCAAACCCTGAACCCACAAAGACCTAAGTACTTACATGTACCTACATAGTAGAGAGGAACAGAGGGTTTAGGGTTTAGGGTTTAGGGTTTAGGGTTTAGGTTTCTAGAGTAGCAGCTACTAGGATGGTTTGGGTAAGTTTTCCCCATGTAAGCACTCAGGGACCGTAAACACTAAACCCAAAAACCTTGAACCCTATAAACTCTAAACCCTGAAGCCTAAAACCCTCAAAACCCTCAAAACCATGTAAAACTCTAAAGCCCCAACCCTCCAACAAATAAGGCGGTGAAGCTGCGGGCAACTCCACTTTCTCGGACAGTGCCCGCTCCCAAGTACCTGAGAGGTTGCTTGCTGTAGCATGTGCATTAGGCTGCCAAAACCATAAGAAGGATGGTCTTTTGGGGCCCAATTCCACAATGGAACTCTATACCCTAAACCCTAAACATTGGGTTAGAGAGCATGCAGGTTCTAGGGCTTCCCGGGTTTATGCTTTACTGGATCACTGGTTTTGAGGCTTGAGGTTTAGGTTTTCAGGTTTAGGGTTTAGGGTCTAAGGCCGAAGGCTTAGGGTTTAGGGTTTAAGGCTTAGGGTTTAGGTTTGTCCATAAGATCTCGGTTCGGATTTTGCTGTAAGTTCTTTCTTCTACTTGCAACTTCTCGATTCTAGCATGTGTGGGGTGCTGGTGGAGTTTAGAGGTCTACACTAGTCGAGCTAGGGTTGTCCGGCTTATGAGCTGTCTAGGCTCATAATCGACCCCAAAACCCTGAACCCCAAACCCTCAACACAAAACCCTAAACCCAAAAACAAAACACCCTAAACCCCGCACCCTAAACACAGAACCCTAAACCCAAACCCCTACAACCCCAAACCCCAAAACCCTCTTGGCCATAATCTCATCCCTAGGAACTTTGGTTTAGGGTTTTTTGGGGTTTAGGGTCTTGGGGTTAGGGGTTTAGGGTTTGGGGGTTTAGGGTTTTGGGTTGGAGTTTGAGGAGTCGTTATGACACCCTTCACGGAGCCCTTACATGGACCCCTTCGTTTAGGACCAAACGACCGGTAACAGTGGGGGGTCTTTTACCCTGACACTGTAAGTCCCTGTGAATGCTATATTGGTAGTGCTTTAGAGTGCGTACCTTTTGGAGGACCTAAAAGGCATCCTATTTAGGAGAACTACCCATATGAACCTTAAGAACTTAAGACCTTGTCGGGCTCATTTAGTATAGAGAAAAATGGCAAGCTTCCGCTGCCGCACGCCCAAGGTGATTGAGAACACGCACCGCGGCCCGAAACACCCTCAGCCCTAAACCCTACCCCTCAGCATCAACACAGCCCAAAAAGCCTTTTATAACAGGGTCTTTGGGACCAAAAGCCTTAAAATATGAGTCCTTGGAGGGTGACGGTACCCGAAGCCCCTAAACACCCTGAATTGCCAGAGAGACATTTAAAGGAACCCTGGGAGGGATAGGGTCCCTCTGACCCCAACCCTAAGCCCCCCCAAACCCCTCAACTTCTAGAGACATGTATAAAGGAACCCTGGGAGGTCTAGGGTTTAGGGGTTAGGGCGTCGGGACTTTCAGAGGTTGCTTGGAGCCTTGAGGAGGCAGAATGCTCAAACATCCTTTCGATCGCTCTCTCTCTCTCTCTCGCTTGGGCTTCGGGCTTTCGGCTTTCGGGTCTAGAGTTTGTAGGGCTTGGGGTGTATAGGGTCACTTTTTTTTTCCTCTCTCTCTCTCTCTCTGTCTTGTCTTCCATTGGGCTTGACTCTCTCTGTCTCTGTCTCTCTCTCGCTCTCTCTCCTAAACCCTCAACCCTAAATCCCCAAACCCCAAACCCTAAACCCCTGTCTCTCTGTCTCTGTCTCTCTGCGGTAGGATTTACAATTTGAAGTTTAAGGCTTCCCCTCTCCCAGGGAACAACCAATAAAACCGGTCTGTGGAGACCCTATGGGGGGAGGATGCATCTTGTAAGGATGCCTCATCTGTGGTGCTTTCTCTTGGGCCCAGGGTTATTTGAAATCTCACAAGCACCCACGGCTAGGTACGCATGTGTGTGTGTATGTGTATATATGTATCTATGGAAGGAGCTGTAAACACACACATATGCATACACTGTGCAAACACGTACTCAACATGACTTGGACAACCTCTACACGCAACTAAAGTAATGGGCCGCTGAGAAGTGTTTCAGAAAATATTAACCCAGATAACTATTATCGGCAACCGAAGTACCTGATTATCGGGACCTTTGGACCTTTATTTAGGGTTCTACAACAAGCAACCCTACGAGCTTTATCCTACCCTTGGAAGCACACACGTGCGAAATCTTACAAAACTCAAGAGAGGATGTTAGACGATTTCAGACAACTCCTTCCGCAAAGTACTCAATGATTTGAAAGGCCGATGGCGAATAACGCACAGCGGACCACCAAAACCCGGAAACCCGATGATAAACGACTACCGTGCAGTCCTGATACTTGCGGGACCCAGATCACTGCTGGGGGGCCCGCCCTCACTCTCCTGTTCGCGGAAGCCGAGGGCCCCTAAAACCTAAACCCTACACTCCTAAACCCTAAACTCGTTCGCGGCTGAGGACACACTAAGCCCGATGCTCTTGCAGTTATGTACGTTGACGGGCTGGTGTCTAGACATTCAGAACTATAATATAAAATTATCAAAAGAACGGTTTAGGGTTTAGGGTGTAGGGTTTGGCGCTAGCAACATCCCTGCAGACAACTGCTTAATTCGGGGTCTCGGGTCCGGGACGGGGCAATCTATGCATCAGATACGTTGTCTGTAAAGGGTAGTTACCCAGAGGCTCCGAGTACCCAAATAGTAAGGTTTTAGGTCCCAAAATCCATACTCTGAATGGTTTTTGGACCTTGAAACCCTACTATTTAGGTACTTGGACCCTTAGGGGTTGTTATGATTCATGTGTTCGGTTTAGTGTTTAGGGTTTTGTAAGCTCCTACTGAGATAAAAACTTGGAGTAGCCAATCTCGAGGGTCTGTAGAGCTTATAGGAACCTAACTATTTGGGTACTTGGACCCTCAGGGTTACCCAGAGGCTCCATGCCGACTCTGGTCAAGACAGAGACGCCAGCATGCTTTGTTTAGGGTTTAGGGATAGGGTTTAGGGGTTTAGGGGTTTAGGGGTTTAGGGTTTAGGGTTTAGGGTTTAGGGTTTAGGGTTTGGGCTAGTTTGGGCGCTGAGTAGGTAATCTTTGACCGACGTTAACCCAGTTTCTGCAGAAAAGATCTGTAATGGCCTGAGCACGGTGAACGACCAGGGTGCAATACCTTTTCGCCCAACATCAGGGCCATGTATGCCTTTGACACCGTCTGCTCGTGGTAGATACGAGCAAGCACAGCATCGGCCCCGGCGAGGCGCCGAGTGGGGGACCCCCAGACCTTCCCTAAACCCTAAACCCTAAACCCTAAACCCTAAACCCTAAAATCGCTGTAGGCCTTGACCAAAGGCCCCCCGGCGTCGAAAGATTTGGGCCGGGGGCCGGCCGTCGCCGTCCTGGCTTCGATGAACATGTGTACTTAAAGGATCATGGGACTCAGTAGTTAAGGTAACTATACTTATAATTACTTATAACCCCCAATTAAAGGGGTTTAGGCTTTAGGGTTTAGGGTTTAGGGTTTAGGAACTATACTTATAATTACTTATAACCCCAATTAAGGTACTTATAACCCTACTTACTAAGTCCCATGATCCTCCAAGTATCAGGACGTCCTGACGGCTGGCCGCTCGGCCTCGGGGACGGCGAAGTCGGTGCCGAAGCCCGCGATCAGCGGGTCCACCACGGTGGCTTCGGGTTTAGGGTTTAGGGTTTAGGGTTTAGGGTTTAGGGTTTAGGGTTTAGGGTTTAGGGGAACCGAAGCAGGACCCTAATTCAGAGAACTGCCCACCCAGACCCTAAACCCTCAACCCTCAACCCTAAAACCTATAAACCCTGAAATCTAAACCCAAACTGAAAGCACATAGAGGCTGCAGTGCCGCTCGAGACTTGGCCATCCATTGGTTTGTCGGTGGTCGCGCTGTGTTTAGGTTTTACAACTTAGGTGCTGAGTTTAATTCAAAAGGTTAACACTTTTGGGGCTAGGGGACTCAACCCCTACCCTAAGGGTCCATGTACCCAAATAGTAGATAGGTACCCAAATAGGGCCAAAGTATGTACTATTTAGGTACATGGACCCTTAGGACTAAGCCTATACAACTTGAACTGAATCCTGAACCCCTACACCCTAAATCTTAGACCCTAAACCTATAACTCAAAAGATTAAAATATTTTGAACTGGGGAACTCAACTTGTAAGTTCGTCATGCAACACACAACACCGGTATGTTAGGGTTTTGGGATTAGGGTTTTAGGGTTTAGGGTTTTCAGGATTTAGGGTTTAGGGTTTAGGGTTTTAGGGTTTAGGGTTTAGGGTTTAGGGAGACTCATGTATTTAGGGTTCCATTCTGTAGCGCGGGGTTTCGGGTCTTTGGATTCTTTGCCTCTTCATAGAAACCCTACAAACCCTATAAGCCCTACAGACCCTCGAGATTGGCTACTCCAAGTTTTTATCTCAGTAGGAGCTTACAAAACCCTAACTAAAGGAAATTACAGGTGGGGAGTTTAGGGTATTTAGGGCTTCTATAAGGCTTCTATAAGGAATATAGACCTTCTATAAGGCTCCCATAAGGGCAACTACCCACGTGAAAAATGTCCTAGACCTAAACACTAAACCGAACACATGAATCATAACAACCCTACACACCCTGTAAGCCCTACAGACCCTCTAAACCCAATAACCCAACATGCTTTGGCCACCTTGCCACCTTCTCGGCACTAAGCACAGAGCCGCGCTAACTCGCTGGACAAGGCTCTGGAGAGGGTTTAGGGTTTAGGGTTCAGGGTTTAGGGTTTGGGTTTAGGGTTTAGGGTTCAGGGTTGAGAGGGGTCTTTCGATCCTCTGCATGATCTGCCCCCCCCTCCCCCATTTAGCAAAAAAAAGGAGGACCCTGAATCACAGCAGCCCTGCCTAAAGCCCAAACCCCCAACGGTAGAGGTCCTGGAGCCCAAAAAACTGTTTTTGTTAATGAGATCTCCTTATGACATTATGCCGGGTTTTCGGGTTTAGGTTTTAGGGTTTGCGGCTTTAGGTAGTTATGCCTTGCTAAGCTCTGCGATGGGGTTTCTATACTGTACTGTACAGGCACATGGACCCTTAAACGACTCTCCTCTTCAATGACAGGGCCCAAAGAAGCTCAATAGGGTTTAGGGTTTGGGGGTTTAGGGGTTCGGGTTTAGGGTTCAGGGGTTCAGGGGTTTAGGGGTTTAGGGTTCAGGGGCTTTCAAGTATACAAATAGTACCTACTTTGGGGCCTAAAGTCTATAAATGGTACCTACCTTTGGGCCATTTTGGAGTCTTCGGGCACCCTATAAACCCTAAGCCCTAAACCCTAAAACCTACACCCTAAACCTTAAACCCTAAACCCCAAACCCTAAACAAACAGAGGCCTCCTCATCCCTTGCCGACGTCGATCCGGTCTCGAAGCGGCTGGCGTCCTTTCGGCGGAATTCGGATCCAGGTTTAGGGCTTACCTTATAGGGTTTAGAATTTCAGGGTTCGACAATTTAGGGCTTCAGGGTTTAGGGTTTAGGGTTTTAAGTTTTCCCTTACCCTCTAAGGACTCATATTTGAAGGCTTTTGGGCCCAAAGACCCTATTATAGAAGGCTTTTGGGCTATTTTGATGCCATCTGCTGTGGCGGTCTAGTTTGCTCTACACTGACTTGTTCGGGGTTTGTCGCCCGAACCCCATGAAACAAAATAATGATGACGGATACCCTTCACCATATAGCTTACATCTACTAGCCGGGATCGCCAGTAAGGTGCCCCTGTTTGAAGACGGATTTTGGAGTTGCCTCTAAACCCTAAACTTTAAACCCTAAACCCCTAACCCCTAAACCCCCAACCCTCATCTCTGACTACTGGATACCTTGTGGTAAACCCTAGCCTAAATGACCCTAAACCCCTAAGCCCTAAACCCTCATCTCTGACAACTGGATACTTTGTGGTAAACCCGAGACCCTACAACTTCGGGGTCGGGTCTTCTGCGCCCTAAGCGTGCTCTACCCTAAACCCCTTTTTAGGGTTTAGGGTTTAGGGTTTACCTGAAGCCCTAAATGCATCCCAAAAAACCCTAGACCCCTAAACCTAAAGCCCTAAAAACCCTCAAGCAGCCCTCGGCGATCGGAGCTGCCCATAGTGAGAAGTGATGGGTCATCGGCATGATGGCGTGTGCATCGCAAGCCTGTCCAAAGCTGCCGCGAGTCGCCCAGAACATCGGAAATCCCGTATCCAAGGAATACCTTAATTTATAATCTGATCCCTACTATGACTTAAGGCATGTCCGTCAATTCTTAGGAGCACCCTTATAGAAGCGCTTGTAGATCCCTTCAAGGAACCCCAAAATCAAAAGGTATAGTTCTTAACTATGGGCGTCTAGGAAGGTCTGGGCGTGTCACTTCTTGAGCCTCCTGGGCAGAAAGTGCTCGGAGCTCAGCCATGGGTCCAAAGGACCCAACGGTTTAGGGTTTAGGGTTAACAATTGGGTACTTGGTTTCAGGATAGTGGTTGTGTAGGCTAGTATTTTGGGAGAACATATGCATCTCAGATACTTGGACTACCTTTGAGTGTGCGACCCTAAACCCTCAACCCTAAANNAACCCGAAACCCTAAACCCCAAACTTCACATCGGGCGTTTTCCTTCAACGCTCAGCCAGCCTTCAGCTTATACCGCCGACATCACCGGAACTTCGCCCCACAAGTATTTAGGGTTTGGGGTTTAGGG
>CAJNDV010000192.1:0-24928 GCA_905221635.1 Symbiodinium sp. CCMP2456
CTGCCCCCCCAACTCATGAGCTCCACGACCCATGCTTTGGTTGTTGTCACAGAAGCGCGGAAAAAAAAGCTCTTGGTCTGAGGCCGGTGAAAGGTGAAATGTCAGTTTCCCTTCGTAAACCAATATTTGTTCCCTGACTCAGCAGTGTTGCAGTTTACAGCCCAAGGAGGACAGACCGCTCAAGCTTGCACAAAACCCTTTTTTCAGTCCTCGGGTGACGGGGTCCGCATCCACCGCAGCTTTGACGGTGCACAGCTGCATGCAGGGTTATGCAGGGTTTGGCACCAGCGCTACTAGGCCCTAGCATCATCGTCTGCATCCTTGGGCCATATGTTCCTCATTGACTACTCTTGTCATAGGGCGCAAGACATCTGGAAGAACGAGACTCTGTGAGACACCTAATACTGACGCAGGGAAACGGCGATGTGTCTATCACGTATGCAGGTGTCCAGTAGCGATGAAGCCGGGGTTGAAGTTGGCCGGAAGCTTCGTGTGGGGAAAAAGGCTTTCGAGAAAAACTTGCACGATTGTTCAATCAGTGTTCAATCCCTGCAGTGTGCGCGTAGTGGAGTTAGACTGACTACCGCATTGGATGTTGCGGGAGCTTCCAGGAAAGCCTCGCCGAGATAATCGTTCGAAGCAGTTTTGCAGCATGCTCGCTGAAGGTTTCCCCGCAGGACCTGGTGCGGAACTTCATAGATGCCGCGCCAAAACCTGTTGGCTCAAGGCTTCAGCTCTGCTGCTTTGTAGTTGGGGCCCCTTTAGCTTGTCCGTGTGACTGGCGACGGCCTTGGGTCGGACCGGGCCCAGCCTTCCAGTCCCGAGGAGGAAGGGTCAAGCTGGCGGACATGGGTTTGGCAAAGGTGCTTCCTGGCCCCGTGGCATATTTGGCACACAATTTGAGCGCAAGCAAGGGCTTTAGTTGATGCTTCTGCCAGTGGTTCTGCTGAGGCAAAACATACACGAAGTGCGGCACGTCTAGTTACATGGCCCCGGAGATGTGGGATGGCAGCGGCCATGATCACGCGCTGGCGGCCTTTGCTGAAGAGCACAAGCCGCTCTGCATTGCCATCCTCTCCTTTAATTCGCGGCAACAAGCTCTTTGGTACGATCACCACTTTCTCAAAGAGGCGGCCGATTGTCCAGAAAGGCCGAGCCGACGATGCCTTTCAGGACTTGGTCCAGAGCTCAGCAGTGGCTCTCAGCACCAGTGTCCGAAGACTTTTTCCAGATTGAGCTCGCGCGTCTGACGCCATCTGACACCGTCTGTTTTGTTGTGAGCATAGGTGCGGCGCCTCTGCGTAGACATACCAGAGGACCGAGCGCCAGTGAGGAACGGAGGCGTGATAGGGTCAGTGTTCCGGGGTTGGCCGTTGACAGACGGTGCTCGTTGCTCTATCTTGCCCTGCTTGATCATTATGTCTGGTGAGGCATCGACAATATTCGCTCGCACTCCTTTTTCGCGGGCTTCGCGTGGAGGGACATGGAAAATCTGTCTATGCCACCTCCGTATGCGTGAGGCTTACACAGAGCGAGCCAGCTACGAGTAGTGTTTCCGAAAAAAGCAGGTCCAGCGGTCAGACATGTGACATGAATTTGTGTGGAATCAAGGTGCCCTTGCCGGTGAAACCCATTCTGGACGGCGAAGTCGAAGACAGCCTTCCCTCTTTCGTTCCATACGAGGGGGGTGGAGTGGAACTTGACAATTTCGCCACCTCCTCGTGCTGGGCCCTCAGTCTCAGTTGCCTTTTGTGACACTTTTATGAGCTGATTCTGATTGCAGCAGAGACATGTCGAGTCGATTCGAGTCGCCTGGCCACACGAGCTGTGACCATGTCTTCCTGGACGGTTTCGTTGCAAGCCAAATGTTGCACCCAAAGAGGTTTTCTACCCCATGATTGTCGTTACTGTTTCACTGCGCGACAGCCACCCAGATGAGGTCAGTACCGCGAGAATATTTTCGTGACAGCTTCGTTGCGTCCAAGCTGGTGCACCCAAACGTGCTTGGATGTTTCCTTGAGACTGGCGCGGTCAAAAGTCGCGTACAACGAGACTTTGCGGACAGCTTCGTGGCATCCGAACTGGTGCACTGAACGGGTGCAGTGCCACAACAATTTGGGGATGCACCCCGGCTTTCATTTTCTCCGGCTCCTTTTGGAGACCTGGCAGAAACGACATTGTAACGTCTGCGCGCGTCTATGCAAGAAGCGAGATTTGTCCTTCGGTACACGGAGGGCTTAAAGCAAGTCGACCATGACGTTTCTCCGTTCATCTTAGATCTGTTGTCACCGCCTCTTATGGTTTTATTGTGGCTGTCAATGCTGTTGCCGGTGTCACCTCGCCAGGTAGTGCCCTTTCCTGGAAGGTGGATTGGCGCACACGAGCGCGCACTGAGTTGAAAAAGCTTGCAGTGCGGGGTTTTGTCATGTATATGGGTTGTGTCGATTTCTTGCAATTCAAGTCTCGATTCAGGCTGTGCTTGTAGTCTTGGTAACCTTGGTACTCATGACAAAGCGTAAAGGGTGCAAGCTTGCGTAGTCTTTCGAACCCGCAGATTCGAGCAAGGCTTCCTGTGGTCATGTCCCGACCTGCCATCGTGTTGCACAGTGTTCGAAGCTTGCAGAGAAGCGGGTCCCGACGTTGCTTTATCAGAGAGCTTGTGGACAGTATTCAATGCCATGCAGACGCCTGCTAAACTCGATAACGTGAGGGTTAGCTTCTCCTCTGCCATGCTTCGTCGTGGCCATTTGGGATGCATGCTCCGTGGCCTGAATTTAGTTCCTTTGAGTTTGAGCGGTGGCAGGTTTAGCCCGGTATGTTTCGCACAATTAAACTGTAGCGACAGCTGGAGCATGTTCCAAAGGAAGTTGGTTGGCTGTGAATTTCATGCTGGAATTGGGCTCACAGGAAACATTCATGAAGTCTTCTTCTTGTCCATCTTGTAAGAATCCATTGTGGAATCATGTGAGGCCAATCCACCGCATGTAGTGTTGGCAGCATTCATGTTGGAAAGTAGTCACCCACGGCCTCGTTAGCACTTGCCCAGTTTTCGGCTCAACACTTGAATGCCGAGGCTTCTGAGACTAGGAGCGTGAATTCAAGTCAGGGGCCTTGAAGTATGTGTCCGTGCAAACGTAGCACGCAAGCCGAGGGTTTGTGGGGCGTCTTTGCTAGGGCTTGCTCAAGGCGCTGTTGTCTACTTCAGTTGCACTTTGAGCATGATTGAGTTGGACATGGGCCCAGGCCCATGTCGCCTGGTGAATGCCAGCAGTCTCACAGGCCCGGCCCGCCAATCAGCTGCGCCCCTAGCAGCTCACGTGAAGTGCAAGAGCTGCAGTTGACATCAGCCTTTCAAGCTGGTTCCGGTCGCCTTCTATTGGGTTTCGCAGGGGGCAGGTGATGCGGCAGGTGTACCAACTACGACTGGGATTGCAGTTGAGCACTGAGTATAGCGTAGATAAGGGTGTAGGAGGCAAATGTGTCATAGCAAGCGTGTCATGTTTTCTGGTTCTGGCCAGGGTCAGTTCGAACTCCAACCGATGTTCAGCACTGCCGCGGCCTCGCAGTGAAGACGTTCTGAAAGTGTGCGAGGGCGTGCCTCCGACGGGCTGAAAGCGGACACAACACTGCTAAAGGGTGAGAGCTGTGTCCGACATGTCCGAGTCAAAGTACCTTGTCATGCGTGCTCGTCCTTGCGACAAACACACTCGAGCTTTTGTGACTTTGTGGATAAATTTGGGCTCGTGGTTCCCGGGGCACGAACTCGGAAGCCGCCCAGGTGACTTTGAGACGAGAGTCATGACAAGGTTCCAAGCCGGAGACTGTCCACATGCACCCTTACGAGCATAGGTCACGCCTTTCATGTCGTGCACTGAAGCCTCAATCCCCAAGAAGCAAGATGCCAGGCTGGCGATAGCACATAGCCGAAGCCTGGAAGCACATCGGACACATGTGTCATGGCTTGTCAATCTAGAGTTGAGCGACGCCGCATTAAACCTCACTATAAAGAAATTTCAGACGTGACGCGAGCGGGGAATGCTTACATATCCTACGTGCGTGTCTCCTTGCCAGAAGGTTTGGTGCGCAATCCCCCCACAAACCCATTGTTTTGAGAAGCCTGAACCCTTGATCTATGTGTAGCTACGGTGTTTCTGAAGTGAAGCACGGCCGAAACGCACACGGGCACATACGCACTTTGGTCAGCAACCCATGTGCTCATAAGCAGCTCATTTGGTTGATAAACACAGCTGGCGGGTGTTTTTAGAAGAAACCCGGTTACAAAGTGTAAACTTTACGCGATAGTCTGCTATTTTGGTGTGGTAGGGGGCGGGGGTGGGGGGGGGTGTCGTGACTTTCCGCAATGTGACAGGAATTGGCGCAGAAGATTACGCAGACTCTCAAGCCAACATGCCCTGCAGCCATTCAGTTAGTGTTCGAAAAAGCACCTGCGAGCGACCGTCCAACGACAAACGCAGAAAACGACCACCAATTAACTTGCACGCACAACTCAACACTCAACTGAAACTGATTGATTCAAGACACTTGCCACCAGACAACCGCACAAACGAGCAGAACAGGTTTTCAGAAACGCCGCTCCCGCGGCAACCTTTTCTGAAGCCCTGAACCTAAACATGCCAGTGTAGACATGTAGACCCGAAGCAATCAAAGAGCACCTAGTAGTCGCAGTCCAGCCACCTCGTACTCAACATCCATTCAGTTGTGTTTCGTTTCAGCGTTTGTCTCTGTGGTCACCCTTGAGCTGCGCAGTAGCCTTGATTCGAGACAGCAGGCCACAGGCCATCCCATCCTGCGGAAGCGCAACAAGTACCGGAAGCTGAGGCATGCCGACGAAGCGCGCTCAGGGTGGCTAAAAAACACCTTTCAATGCATTACTGTTTCGTCTTGCAGCGATTGATATCGAAGGGCAGTCCCGAACTCCCCTATATTCCGTGCTGCATCATTCTGGGCTCTAGGCCTAATGAATGCCTTTGCAACAGTAGCATGCAATCATTTGATCCGAGTCTATCCGAGTTAAGGGTTCGGTGGAGCGCAACAAGACACCAGGTAGACGAGTGCACTCGACTGAGTGATGGCTGCCCTGGGTGACAAAGAAACAGGCAAAATTTGGCAGGGCTTGTCGTTGGCTGTTTCTCCCGTTACCAGCTCGTGCTAGTGGTTTTGGTCTTATCTGCGACAACAGCTACTAGTTGTCTTAGCACTAGTGTCCCTACTACGGCCTCCACGTGCAGCGGTTCGCAAAGCGCAGCCGCTTTCCTCCAAGCCCATTTGCAGCATTCTGCAGTGCGCGGTCCGATTTCTCTCGCACAGTGGCTTACATCTGGGGTTTGACTGCGTGCGCATGGCAGCCGCCCAGGGCTTCACACTGTGACAGACGTTCTCCGCTGTCTCTAAACGATTACCGCTCATCGGTTCAAGCTCGCGTCATGCTGGATCATTCAGAAAGAATAGTCCACACAAGATGTTCGTGACCACTGTGCCCCCTTGTGTGGCTTAGCGACATAATCGCCGGATGCAAAGCACGAGAGCGATACGAGGTCCCCAGACAGGCGTCTTGTTCATAATTACGCCTATGGTGGTGAGAAATGGCCGTTCGCATGGTGTCAAATGTGCAAGCCTTAGAGTATCTGAACGGAGTGAACACGAGGGATGTTGCGAACATTCAGGTGCAGATGTCTTCAATGCCGTCGATACAAGGCTTGCCGGGCTTTTTGCAGGACCAACAGGCACCCGTAGGTTCAGCCAGTCTAGGGTAGTTTATCGAGTCCAGTGAACGAGCGCCAGCCACAGGGTCATCAGATATTTGGCTCAAGTTTGAGAAGACAGCATTCATTTTCGATCAGTGGTGGCCATGCTGTTAGAACTTGGAAGGGGCAGATTAGGACAACGGGTGGTAGTGGTGGGCGTCACAGTTTCAGCTTCGAAAGCCATGCCGCCCAAAGATGCCAAGAACAAGAAGAAGAAGCCGCCATCCTCGCCCAAGTTGTCGGCCAAGACTTCGCCGACCTTGAAGCCCAAAGCATCTCCGAAGATCGGTCCCAAATCCCACCCGAAGAAGAGGAAACATGACGACGACATCCATGCGGAAGATCCGAAACCTGCCGCGAAAAAGAAGAAGGCACCAGCGGACGGCCAGGACTCGCCATCATCCCTTGCTGTCTGTCAAGTTTCTGATATCAAAGATATATCAGAAGCAAGTCGTGCGGCACTGCTCACAAAAAGCATCACGATGTTGTTCGAGATTCAGCAGAAGGCTTTCAGCCCATGCTTCAAAGGTCTAGATGTGGTTGGTCGTGCCAAAACCGGATGTGGCAAGACTTTGGCATTCGTGTTGCCGGTCGTGGAACGGCTTCGTGACTTCTCCAAGTCAGCTTGCAAGAAGGCACCTTTGTGCACAACTATCGCACCAACCCGTGAGCTTGCTAGACAGATCTTTAATGACTTTGAGCTGTTGGGCAAAGCATCCGGCCTCGTTGTGAAGTGCTTCTACGGCGGATGCTTGCCAGCTAAGTGACCATCCTAAGCTCCTAAAAGACTTTCGTATCGCTTCGGGGTTCATTCGGGGACAGTTCTTTCCAGACTCAGGTAGCTCTGAGAGGTGTCAACTCGCACCAAGGAACGCCTTTCGGGCCACAGTGCGAGGATCTCCGCAACGGCGTCCATGTGCTTGTTTGCACACCTGGACGGCTGCTCGACCACGTTCGCCGCAGCAGCGTCAGCTTGTCAAATTGCAAGACGTTGATACTGGATGAAGCAGACGAGATGTTGTCGATGGGCTTTCAGGAAGACATAGATGCGATTTTGGATGCATTGCCCAAGACGGGTTGTCAGAAGCTGCTCTTTTCGGCGACACTGCCAACATGGGTGAATGCCATCGTTGAGAAGCATTTGACCACCCCCACATGGATTGATGTAGCAAACGATCCACAGGGCAACAAAACCAACAGCTTGATCAAGCATCAATGCGTGCAGTGTGCGCCTGCTCTGAAGGGTGACTGCATCGGTGACCTTTGCAAGATCCATGCCGGAGCATTCGGGAAGACGATTGTCTTCGTGAACACCAAGAAGGAATGCGACGAGCTTGCTGGAAATGACAAGCTACAAGCCATTGGTGCCGGTGTTTTACATGGTGATATCCCTCAACATGCCCGTGAGAAGACGATGGATGGATTTCGATCGGGCAAAATCCGATGTCTAGTGGCTACGGATGTGGCTGCGAGAGGCATAGATGTCCCTGCTGTGGATTTGGTTGTTCAGACGCGGCCCCCTCAAGACTTCGAGGCTTACGTGCACCGCTCAGGCCGTACTGGCCGAGCAGGCAGGAAAGGTACCTCTGTGACTTTCTATTCAAGGAATGAGGAGTATCTCATCAAGCTCATTGAACACAAGAAGGGGATCAAGATGCAACGGGTGGGGCCACCCCAAGCCAGAGATGTAGTGGCCGCCGCTGCGGAGGATGCCGTGCGTCAACTCGACACTGTCCATCAGGCCAGTGTGGAGGCATTTACAGACAAGGCCCGAGAGTTGATAGAAGAACGTGGCGCCGAAGTTGTGTTGGCAGCGTCGATGGCAGCACTCACCGGCCATTTCCGCGAACTCAAGGGCCGCTCGCTTCTTTCGTCCTATGAGGGTCAGACGGCCCTTCTCTTGCAGTCTGAGCGAATCATCGAGACTGATTCCAAGGGATGGTATCTCCTCCGGCAGATGCTACCTCGAGAGGTGGCAGAAGCTTGCCGTGGATGCAAGCGATGCAAGGATGAGAAGATGTGCATCTTCGACGCTCCGGATCACATCGTGCCCATGATTCTGGAGGCTACTCTCTGGAAGGGCAACACTATCACAGTGGCCCGGGAACTGCCGGAGCTTCTTGAGGCCGAAACGGATATCTACGAGGCGAACCAGAGGCTCAAGGAGTCAAAGCAGCGCTTCTGGGAGCGAAGGAAGGGCGGTGGTAAGGATGGACGCGGCGGAGGCGGAGGCGGAGGCCGTGGGCGAGGAGACGGCGGTGGCAAGGGCGGCAGAGGCAAAGGTGGCGGAGCCGGACGTGGCAAGGGCCAGTCTGGACGGGGAGGACGTGGACGAGGGACCTCCTAGTGGTACACCTTACTGTCGTGCTTGTGTTCATTCAGTTCATTATCTGCACATCAAAGTGCTTGCAATAAGCCGCATGGCCTGAGACTGTTATACAGCCTTCAGCCTTGTGCATTCTGCCAGATGTACATTGCTACACGCACACGCAAAAAGAATGTAACCCGAGCATTTCTATAGGGTCTTGCCCAATTGGGTCCAGATATGTTTGGGTCATGGAAGCACCGGTGCATGGAAGGTGCGTCAAGCCCGCTGAGAACGCCAGATGCAATACAGCAGAACTCGAGATCTTCGCTGCTCATCCAGGCCAGTTATGTAGCTCAGCGTCAGTTCCAGAGGCTACCTAAACCTGAAGCCTTTGCCTCCTGAAGTGCCGCTTGGATCTCAGCGTCCAGCTTAATTCGAACACTTGGCTCCAGGGGAGTTGTGGAAATGATTGGTTTCGGTGGAAGTTAGTATTACTGGTAGGATTTTTTTGTGGTTTGGGATCCGCACTCAGTTCTTGCTTGTCTGACCGTCGTGCCAAGCCTCGTCCGGACGGTCCGCGTGTGAGTCTCAAGCCCGTAGACTCTTAACCGCCGGACGACACCGCAGACCGTGTAAACATTCCATGAGCCCTGCAAGCCGTACTAACACGAAACCCCCCCAAACCCCCCCCAAGTCGAAGCCCTAAACCCTAAAGCACACTAAAAGCCTTGCTTGAAAAGGAGATGCAGAACGAGGAGGGAGACCTCCAACAGCAGATTCTGGCCCAGGGCTGCAAATCGAACGACCCCGAGGCCCGAAGAGCCGTGTGACTTGTCATCTTACGGGCGCAATACCTAGTAGTAGAGTAGGTAACGGACCGCGCTCATGACCCGACGTGCTNNTTTTCGGGTAGTATATCCCTATGTAACCCCTATATAAACCCAAAAGGTTAACCTTAAGTTCCCCATGATACCCGACAAGTCAGAATAAGGGGTACAATTAGGATGCTTTAAGGCAACAGGTGCCAGAAGGCAGCACTGAGGGTACTATTAGCGGTGTCACAGGGGGTTCTTGGGGTTTCCGGTTTAATTACGGTCTTTGCCTTTGCTCTATGTATATATGTATGCTCAGTTGCACGTGTGCGACTTTGAGGTTGGTCGCTTAGAATTCGAGTCCTTTGGCATGCGCCCAAAAAAAGTCTGCCACAAGAGGTAAACCAAACCCAGATCGCCGCGTGGTGGCAGCAGCCGGAGCGCTTTTCATAGAAAGGATGAACTCCATGGCTCGACCAACGGGTATAGACACATCCATGCGTATACATTTTGACTGATAATGTACATTCATAGGAATGGATACGTGTATAGATGTGAGAGTATGAAATAATGCATGCCTGCAGACCAAGCGTGGTAATGATGTCCACGCGTGAGAGCGAATTCATTTTGCGTCATCGCTTGACTAGTGGCCCCTTCACCGGAGCGTGTCAGGTTGTGAAATTGACGAACTGACCAAGTGCCTGCTTCCAGCCTGTCTTCATGCAAGTCCGAGTTGTTCCGGGGCGAGCCACAGTACTGGGATCAGCCGGATACCATCCCGGTAAGTGCAGCGCGCAATTTGCGAACTCCCAGTTTTTCTCTCCTTGACCCGACCGAAAGCGACGATCTGACCCATTCAGAACTGCTTGACTCCTGCATTCCAGCCATGCATCCAGTGGAAGTTGGATGCGCCACCGACAGGTCGAACGAGCTGGCACGCGAAATTCCACACGAAATTGCCCGCAAAGTTGAAGCTGGATTGCTTCCGTCACCATCTGCGAATCGTGCAATGTGTCAAAGGATTGCGCCAGGAGTACTTCAGACTGTAGACTTGGAACGCGTATGTTCCTCCATGTCAGATTCCGGAGTCGCAGAACCAATTCTTGACAATTGGCATCTAAGCGATTTGTTCGCGCCAACCCAACAACCAGAGCAGTTGATGCAAGGACCTGCTTAGGCTGAGCATATCTGAGCATGATACGCAGCGAATAATCAAAATACCAGCACAGGCAATAAAATACATCCACACACGTTCACACTATGCATGGTAGGTAGGTAGGTAGGTAGGTAGGTAGGTAGGTAGGTAGGTAAGGTAGGTAGGTAGGTAGGGAGGCAGGTAGACAAGCTTACGAGATCCGACTTGCCATTGCCACCGAGTTCATGCTACCAGCAAGCCCTGTCTCGACCTGGCAGGATCGAGGATACGAACCGTCGACAGTACCCCGAGGGTGGGCTGGCCTTCGTTGTGGGTAGCGATGTTGCGCACAGTAGGTTCGGCATCCAGTCATCATTTCTGCTGCTTCACGGCCGGAACATGTGCCGAATTGTGTCATATCAGATTCCGCAGCTGTTGGATCATGTTGAGAGCGGCCGCCAGCAGTCAAAGCAAGAGAGGCCATTGACCCTCCAGTCGCTCATAAGCCCAATCAACTGTTGAACCCGAGGGAAGGCATTGCCAGCCTTATGCGCTCAGCGCTCTTGCAGCATATGTTCCGTAGCTGTCATGCCATGGTAGATTCCCGCCACTAGCCATGGCAGTGTCCTTGTCCGTGGAAACGCTAAACTGGCACTGCCCACCATGGGGTGGGTTGGTCCATGGTCCATCATATGACCGGCAGGCCAAGAGCCTTCGTTGCAGGGTCTTCAGATAGTCCTGATATTATCATATAGAATAATATTCCATCATATTATATAGTATACTACAATTTGCAACGAGGGAGAGTTGTGTGCCAGGCAGTCACGCCAGGGATTGTCCACATTGGCCTTACAGAGTTCCACCGCGCTCACCAAGCCCACTTCATTGATGAGTTTCTAGCATCTGGACAGGCTGGTGTGCTGAGATACCGTTGCATGCGAGAGCGAAGGGTTTAGATGTCGTCCATCGGCAGGTGGACTGCCTGTCCTGGGGCATTTCAGGAGTCAGTTTCGCCGAGGATCAGCACCTCCATCATGCGTCTCTTGGCATATAATATTACAATATAATATAATATTATATACTATTACAAGGCACTTGCAGGAGTCCCTTTCTCGTCTAAGCCAGGATGGAGGAGCAGAGCGGCATGTATGTCCTGTGCACCCGAAATGCGCAGGAGCGGCCTGCATGCGCAGCTCGAATGACTCCGTGTGTGCGCGTCCTTGCCTGCTACTGTTGCTTCGGCTGCTTTTCGGCGCAGGAGCCGATGGCACGCATCATCGGGGCTTACTGCGAACATCTGTCTGCACCGGGGCACCATGCTGCGATACTTGATCGGCATCTTGTCGGCAATTCCGTGCAGGCTCTTGCGACTTTTGCGCGCCTCCCTTGCTGTGCGCCACTTGCGTGGAACGAAGGCTCCAAGCAGACAGCACCAAGATCATCAGCATATGCTTTAGAAAAAGCGATTCCCTGGATGATGCCGGAGCTTTGGATGACTCGTCGGAAGATATCCAATCGGACCTGGGAGCCCTTAGGAGAACCTTGATGAAAATGCAGTATGTTTCTTTCTACGAGTAAAACTAGGCGGGCTCTGACTATGCCATTACTGAGACATTTGAGACCAAGTTGCATGAGCACTACAGGCATACTCGCGTGCACTGACGCGGAGTCGCTGTCATCGACGGTGCCGCTGAAGACAGCCGCTGCCTATCTGGTCGCAGCTGCAGCGTTGCGCAAGAAGCGTGATGCTCCACCTGTGGCTGTGCACCTCGGACAGCCTGCACGTTCTGCGCCTTGGGCACAGGTAGTCAGTAGTCATACTTGCAGCTGTGTGTAACCTAAGGCTCAGCTGTGATGCAGTGCCGCGGAATGGGGAGCGTTGCGCTTCTGCGGTAGCTTCACTGGCACAGCAGACCGGTGGTGACGAGCTCATGCAGTGACCTGGGTGAATATGAGCGAGGTTGATGAAGTGGCGCTCGGAATTTCTTGTCACGTGCTTTGTGTGCGAGGTATATCCAGGAAAAGTGGCGATTTCCCAGCTCGGTCTGTAGCCTTACTGCATCATTCAATGGTATAGAGTATAGATCGTAGAAGGGTGCTTTCTCATGCCAATAGCTTTTGCTCGGTGGAGCATGCGGCAACATAAAGTTCAAGTTGTATCGCGAGGTGATCGCATCGTGTACAGATTGACGCCCACCGTACTGCAGGACCTTGCAGCTTTTGTTCCTGCTCGTATTTTGTTCCATGCGCTGAGTTGCGGACTTGCAGAGATGCGGCAAGACGGACTGAACTTAGTCTTTTTCTCGGGATGCACCGACCTCCCCACAGTCCGTAGTCCAGATGTCAGGACCTTCACCGAGCATCCGGGGTGGCCGACAAAGGGCCGGTTGCCTGCGAAGACTTCGTGCGATGGGTTGTGGAGGCAGTGCTGCCCCAAGCCCTAAACTTCCCTAAACTCCCTAAGTCCTAAACTGGAGCCTTGACTGCCTTTTGCGAGAGTGAGAGTCGAAATCCTAAAGTTGAAGTGGTCTTGGGGTGGTAGCGCTGGGCATCTGGGAATTGTGCGTTCGAGAAAAGAGCTTGGCGTCAAAGATAGTGTGACACCGCCGAAGCACGTGGAAGTACTTGTTCAGCAGCAAAAGGTCAAGCCACGATGAGCTTCTCACCGGTAAAAACAGGGCTTGAACCGAGATTGAAAGTGCTGATTTTTTGTTTTGGTGCCTTCGAGGACCAATTTCCGAGCGGTCGGCCTGCCTGGGAATCGGTGCTTGGAGATGCCTGCGTCTTCGTCGAAGACGCTCAGCCTTTTTCGGACTTGCACCTCAAGGTCTTCGAAGGCATCGGGTGATTCAAGCCCTTCTGATCATCAGGAGGAAGGTAGACAAGGCATGCAGTGCGCCCCAGTTTTACGGGTCCTCCTCAGACCCGTCAGGCGCTCGGCAGCTGATCACCTACGCCGGGATCTTGTTGGGCTACCGACGAATCAATGAAGCAATTGAGGAGCCGGTGATTGTCGAGTTCGTGAAGAGATACTGGGCAGCCACCGAGCCGGCAATGATGTTTACATGGATAGGTTTCTGGCTTAGGGATTTTAACATGTTTCATTGGCGGTCATGTGCGATCATTTGCAAAGGTGGTTCTGGCGCATGCGGTGGCCCCTTCCGACCAAGCGGATGGGCAAGCCTACCAGGCGATTGTTTTGCCTCGCCACACTCATGCAAGCGCATACCCGTGGCCTCCCTAATCGGATGTAGCAAGTCGTATGCAAGTCAAGAGCATTGTTTGGACTTCATGTCGAGCTGCAAACTAGCCAGTGCCACCTGCCACTTGTACCGACATGTACCGTATCTGAGATTTTTGCGTCTGCTGCTGCCGCCACCTGCGACGACGCCACCCACCAGCACACCGCCGCCACCACCGCCGCCACCGCCACCACCATAACACGAAGCAGCATGAGCAGAGTATGGTATTGCTGGCGGAGGCTGGGGGAGGGGGAGGGTCATCGGGAGGGGAGGGCAGGGGAGGGGAGGCCGAGTAGTACAATGGATCTTATCTAGCATCGTTTCGTTACGTTGTTCATCTCCGATCGGAAGACATGGTAGGGGAGCGTCGCTCCCGGCTTCAGAAACAGTTCTACTGGCAGGCTGAGATTTTTCAGCGACTCGCGCAGAGTGACGAAGAGCTTCTCACTCTTGCGGAGGAGGGATGCCAGAACATTTGCAGCTTTTGCAGCCGGGGCTCACAAAGTGCACAGTCGCGTCGCCTTTTGAAGGTGTAGCTACTTTAGATTCTAGTCAGCAAAGCAAGAGTTCATTAAGGCATGAGCATTATTCCTGGCCTACCGCCGATGGACACGCCAACCATCAAGCCGATTGTTCAGCTTCTATGCCTGTGGGTGCAGTACATTATTTCTTCCGCCGACGAGACGGAGAAGAGGCTTAGCTACAATTTTGAGCAAGCGAGCAATTGAGTCAGGAGCCATGACGTTGGAAGACCGAGGCCATATGTCCATGCTGCAGACGGAAGGCAGGCGGGTGCTGAAGTTTTCACTTGTGTTATCTTGTGCTCTGGGCTCTTCGGAGTCTTAGCTGAGAGGCGCGCAGACAACCGATCGAAACGCAGGTAAGACTGTCACGTCGTTCTACACGTTGGAATCGTGCGGGACGTGACGTATTGCATCATACAAGTAGTTGGACGTAGTGTGACGTGACGAGGGCATCCCTTGCCAAAGCTTGGGTGTGGCTGCTCCAGGCTTGAAGTGCTCCATCCCTTGGCAGAGAGCTTGTGGCAGAATGCTGTGAAATCCTTCAAGGGCGAGAAGGGTGAGACGATCCGGAAGCTGCTCGGAAGAAGCATTTTTCTTTGTTCTCTCCTTGTGGGAGATTGCGGTTGCCATGTCCGACCAGGCAACCTCCCAGAGAAGAGACGAAAGCTTTCGTGTCTGCAGCATTCCCCTCTGTGAACTTGAGCGCTACGGTGCTGGTGGAGGCGGCTTCCTCGGACGTGCTGTGTAGAATCACACGTGCACCGGTCCACGTCCGCTCGACCTTGTGGTGCCGTGGGTGCTATCGCACATATGTCCCAAAGTGTCCTGACACGCTGCGGCTGTGAAGCAGCCCTCGCCGCAGCCCCCTCTTTCTGCGGAGGTGATGGCAAGCCAGCTTATCGCGTGCAGGGCCAACGGTGCCACTCGGTCGCAGGATTTGAAGAAGTCTTTTGCAATCCAGTGACAGTGACGAGAAATGAAACATGCGCTCCGTTAGTGGATCCGGGTTCCAGTGCAACACGGGCGGAATTCCAGAGCACAGCCAGTGAAGAGAATTGAACGGATTAAGGGCCCAAAAGAGATCGCTCACCAAGCAGGTTTCCTGGAATCCACCTGGTAGGAGCCCTTTTAACCGCCAGTGCAGGATCCTAGTCCCCTTTGAGCGCGATGGGGTGGTTCGGCCTCCGAAGAGACCTTAGTGAAATCTCCGGGGTGGATCCTTATGACAAGGACTCTTGAGTGGATCTGAAACAGAAGCCCCACTTCCTGTTCCTCCAGCCTCTTCTATGCAGGACCCATGTTGAGTCTTTCTAAGCAAAGCACAGCAAAGCCCCACGGCCCTTAAGCACGGGCAAAATATGTGGGTTTTATCTGCAACTTCAGGGTGTTCCACTACTTCACTCGTAAGGGGGTTCATTGCGGACTGAGATAAAGAGGCACGTCCTTGATCGAATCTGCTTCGTGAGGTGGCCAGCTTCTTGACGCCATCTGGCAAGTAGTACTCAAGGAGTCCCGCAAGTGCTTGGCCAATTAATGCGCTAGTGGTAATTACGAGTGGACGCATGGATCGAAGCTCTGGCAGAAGCTTGAATCAGGCGCCTTCACCCAACGCATGAACTAATTTAATGCTCTTGTGGTTTGTTTGAGGGCTTTGATCTCGTTTCCTGCTTTGCTGAGGGCTTCGGCCTCGTAGGATAATGACTCGCCCCGGAGGGGCTGGGAGGAAAGCTTGGTCCCTGAGTCGGTGAGCTGCCAAGCAGCAATCGGACCGATTTATGCGCAGCGGCCGCGTCCCAAGATGTTAGGACTTCAGGCTGGGGCATCTGCCCGAAAGGCGTGACGGCCTTGCGAAGCAGGCCAGCACGCAGTGTCGATGTCTCTCCTCATGGGGCAGAGACCTTCGAAGCGAGTTCTTGCAGAACAGCACATGTACGTGTCGCCAGAAGCTTGATCTGTCGCCAGAGAAGAGCCAGCTGTGGGGTTGAAGCAAGCCAGGTGTACAGATCCCCTGTGGATCCTGCCTTTCCTGGTTTGTGCCGCGGTGGCTGCTTATGCTGTTTGGTATGCCTGCCTCCTAGAGCAGCAGCAGATGGTTCATACCTGCCGCCACTTGGGAATACCTCTGCCCAGGCTGTCCAGAAGGGCAACCTTGACAACATTTTGCAGGGAGCTTTCTGACTGTAGCTGGCAGGAGCATTCTGCAAGTACAAGATTCTGAGGCACAGAGTTTCAGCATCAACTTGTGGTCGGTGGTGCTGTGCCCGAGGTCGTTGCCTGACTTGCACGGCAACCTCTGCGGCAGCGGGTTAAATCGGGTGCGCCGCAATGTCTTTCGAATGCCTGTGCAAGCCTGCATGTATTCGCACGTTTCCGAAACAAGGGGTGATGGATAGCCCGCACATGTCATGCAGGGCAAGCCATTCCTCTACTTCTGCATGCAGAAGGCAGCCACGTCTTTCCGATCGGGCTCGGGATCTCTCGTGCTACGGCCTGTTGAGGGTTGATGCTAATTGCTTCCGCTATCTTCCGCTTTTGTCGGACATGACTAGCTCATTGCCTCCCATGGGGTCCAACAGCCGAACGACAAGTCTCGTGGGCTTCTTCGCCATAACGGAGGCTGTGTCGTACTCGGCCCTCCGCGGCTCGGCTCGCAGGGAAGCGATGCTGCACGATAACATATGGGAGTTTCCGAAAATACGGGGTAATTTTGGGGTCCTTATAATAAGGATCCTATTATTTGGGGTACTATATTAGGGTCCCCTATTTTCGGAAACCCTCATATGCTGAGGCTTCGGCCAATATCGTCGGTCGGATCGGAGGGTTCGGAGTCGAGAGTCGCCACGACCGTCGAAAGGCTGGACTGCAAAACTGCCCTCTCCAGGACAGCCAGCACATCATGGAGGGCAATCAGAAGAGGCTTTCTTCTCAGCAGGGTGATAAGTTCAAGCAGTCCTTGACGATAGGCCCGAGGTTTGCTACATCGTCTGCACTGTATGCAAAGCAGCAGAGCACCTTCCTGGGGCAGAGAGACCAGCTTTTATGGGCCGCCAGCCGCAGGTTGGACATGGCAAATCCCATCTGCGTTGGGCCTGGAGCCTAGCGGCCTAGCTTGGAGACGGGGTGCTGCGGCCGTGTTTCAAGTTCGGGGGTTGGGGTTCGGGACCATGTCGAGGTAGCAGAAGCTGCAAGCTATGGGATCAAACTTGCAGTAACCTGTCACAGTACAGCGGCAGCAGCAACACCGGAACCAGCACCAGCACCAGCACCACCAGCGCAGCAGCAACGGCAGCAGCAGCGGCAGCCACACCCGCAGCACCAGCACCAGCACCACCACAAACGGCTGCCGCCATTATAATCATCTTTTCTTGTCGCGAAATTATTTCCTCTAGACGCCAGAATGCATGATACAGCCATGGCTATAACCGCGCTTCTTCACCAAGGCTTTTGTGACAACCACGGGCCTCGGAGGTTCGAATCTGGCGCTAGTTGCCACAGATGCAGGAACACTCGAGACTGGCCTTTTCTTCGTGAATGCTGCAGGCATAAAGCCATGTTAGCATACATTGAAGCATCCATACTTGGTTGAAGGAAGTCGTGGCTAGGTTTAACAGAGCTGATCAACGGGCCGTAGCAGTAGTAGTAGTCGTGGTGGTGGTGGTGGTGGTGGTGGTAGTAGTGGTAGTTGTAGTAGTAGTAGTAGTAGTAGTAGTAGTAGTAGCCGCGCCAGCCGCGCCGCAGCAGCCAAGATGATTGCACCAAGACTAGGTGTTGATGAAATCCTATGCTCCGCGTGGCTCTCCAAGGATTTGTCCGGGCACATACAACACAAGCAGCCGGTCCGAAGCACAGTGCCACGGCCGGGCTGCTTGTTCCCAGCACTTTGACAGGACAGAGGGCAGTGGTGTGAAAACAGTGACGCGTGGATTCGCTGAGGTGTTGGCTGCCAATTCACGAAAGCTATGCGTGGGCATGCCTGCCGGATTACGTGAAAAACTCCGAGTCCGTACCTTAGAGTCTTAAAGGGCTTTTTCTGCTCTCCGACAGTGCCAGGTGCAGGACTATCCAACCCAACCGTGTGGAACTGAGGTGATCTTGGGTGACATCTGTCCTTAGATAGTATTGACATTCATCTCTTTGTTTTTCCTTTGCTTCGTTTTCAATACGCGGTAGACGGAGTAGTACTGAGGTTCATTGGCCTCGTGTGTAGGCCGTCCATGGTCTACACCAAAGCTGTGTACGACCAGGCTCCCAGCCCAAAGTTCACCGTTCTCCATTTGATGTCAGTCAGGACAGCCTCGAATAGGGAAGCCAGGCCGTAGAACGCCCGAGGTTCGTCCGAGGTCGCTCTGTGGATGCTGCAGTGTTTTTGGTTCGAGACTGTGGAACTCGCCGATGCAGTTGCGTGCCATTCATGCACATGATCACACATGCACATGCACGGACGAGTGGTTCTGTACGTTCAAAGGTTGGCTTAGCAAGAGGCAGAACGTGAGATCACAGTGAGTGCAACTTCAAGAAACTTCAGTTCTGTTAATGGATGCAGACTCTTCGCCGCATCTGTGCCTGGAGCACATTAGGCCGCCAGTGCATAGGAGAGCGCAGCTAAGCGGAGCTGTGAGAGTCCCGAGAGCTTCAAGTGCTATATATATATATATATATATATTAATATATATTAATATATTAATATATATTAATATATTGATATATATTAATATATGAATATATATTAATATATATATGTATATATATATATATATATATATAGCACTTGAAGGTCTAAGCCTCTGCAGGCTGAATAGACCCTGGCTCGTCCCCGGTGCAGGCATCCTGAGTTTCGGTTTCACGGCCCGCGCCGACGTGGCCGTCCAGGAATTCGAAGCTCAGTAGCCCGGCAGCATGTGCCTCCGACACGTTGCTTGTGCCAGAGCTCGACGACTGAGGTGCTTCTCTTCTGGCGAAGCTGGTTCCGTAGATGCTCGTTTTCACGAGATGACTGTTTCTTGAAGAGCAATCCCTTCGCCTCGTAGTGGCATAGTGTCAAGACTGTTTTTCTAAGGATCGGTCGAGCACGACAATACGAGTTCTCGTGCAAGACGCTTCGCTGCAGGCAATGCGCACTGTGTTCAGGCAAAGTGTGTGTGTGTGTGTGTCATCTTCTGGCATGGTGGACCAGTATGCTTCAGTCTATTCTACTGTCGCTGCGGAGGTTGACTTGTAGTGAGTTCGCACATCGTCGGCCGGATGGTCGGTTCCTACGATCGCTCGGTAGGAGCAATAGGCGACGGAAGAACCCAAGTCCCGACCCCGATACGGTACGGCCCAGAGCGCTGCTTGTCGCGCACCTGGATCACATGGTCGTCTGTCTTCGCATTAAGACTCGGACGAATGGTTATGGGGTTGCTTGGCGCCGCCTCTTGAGTCCGTGCCACATCATTGGTTGTGAGGATTGGACTTCCCATGAGCTCGTTTCCACAGTGGCGGCCTTCATTCTGAAGGAATGGTTGGGCTACCGGGTGGAGCTCGTGCGTCTGACCGAGTGCCTCGCCGTGAATGGGTCGGGGGGGAGGTTCTGACTTGCGGCTGAACCGAGGCCTTTTTCACAAGATGTCAACGTTCATCAAGCAGCACTAGACAGCCTGCGCAAAGGCAGCCCATGTGTGAACAGTTCACCTGAGTTTGGTGCATTCTTCCCGCCGGCTTTGCAGGCGCATGGGATGTCGACCTGGAAAACTGGGTCCTTATACAGCCACAAGGGCTCCAGGACGAGCTCACTGCAAACTCCGAACCGTTTTCGCCGATTGGGTACAGTGGGCGTTCAGGCGCGAGGTCTGTGTGCAATCATGGGCAATCATGTGCTGATATCGATGCAGCATGCGTTTGCGATCGGTTTGGCCAGGCCTGTACATCTCGAAGAGCACGGCCAACGATCATCGGTTTGCAGATTGGTGGAAGTTCTACCTTCAGTCTGACAGAGCACAAGCAATGGGCTTCTCCGGAACAGACCAAGATGATCTGCGGAGAGTCCTCGGCTCTGACTTTCCGTCTTGCCGCTTGACTTCCACGGGTGTAGGGCAGTCCTAGGGCCTCCTCGGGCCTCCTAGGGTTTGGGGTTTGAGGGATGTGGCAGCGAATGCCATGGGTGCATGGAACCAAGGCACTCCTGAACAGTTTCCCTGGTGCAGCCGCGAATTAGAAGGTTACTGGATTTCTCCTGCATGCCGGCAGAACGTCTCATCCTGCATACGAGTGCTGATGGGGCCGCCGCATTGGGATCAGGGCTACTTTGAGCAGGCCGGGTGAGGGCGCACACAACTCCCCAAAAGCAGCGCCAAACCCTGACATGTCTGCTGAGAAGTGACTCGCCTAGAGTGTCCCAGTGTGAGCGCCGAAAGCGACGTGTCACAACTCAGACTCCGAGCTCAAACTTTTTTTCGCTCGATACCCTACACTCCAAACCCTCCTTAAACCCTAAGCCCTCAACCCTCAACCCTAAACCTCTAAACGCCGAATTCCGAGAGATTCCGAGTGCTCGGGAGCTCTCCATGGATTGCCTGGCCTTGCGGCAGCCGGAGGATCAGGTCGACGCTGCCAAGCAGCTGGACCAGCTCAAGGTCCTTGCTTCGGTAAGCTCGAAATGCCGAGAGCTTTTGGCCACCACAGTGTCACAGGAGGATCGGCTGAAGACCTACGGCTACGTCCGAGAGGAGCATGGCTACGATACCACAGATCCATGGCTCTGCGACGATCCTACGGAAGAGCTCCAAGAAATGCGCCCAGGATCTCTGGTTTGCGTCACTGGGACGGAGCTCGTCTGCACCTACCTCGGGGTATCCGCGAGCAATGCAGACTTCGCGCGTTTGCGTGACCTTCGGAACCTGAATGTCATCAGCCTGCCCTTCACGTGCCTCTTGCCGTTGCCAAGCCGAGCTCCCGCTCCAGGGGAGAAGGCCGTGTTCGTCGGCGAAGATCCTGCGCTGGATGGTTGGCCTTGCAGCTGTGGGCCGCAAGGCCATCCCTGGACAGGTGGCGCGACGGCAGAAGTGCCCGGACGTTGGTACTGGGCTGTGTACACTGAGCCAGGTGCCGAGAATGTCCTGGCCAACAAGACGATGAGATTAGTCCACGAGGTCAACCTAATGGCATTTCCCGGTCTGCCGCCCGGAGCGGCAGGTACACCGCTGGACACCAGCAGCTCGGTGCTTCTGCAGCCACTGGCAGCCACAGCCCAGGAAGAGCAAGCGTTGCTCTTCGCCCGCGACGTGGTCAGAGAGATGATTGCCGGAGCATCGGAAGAACCAGGTGTGGAGGTTGAAGCTCTGACGGATCTCGTCGGCTCGATGAGGAGCGCTGCTCAAGCCCGAAACTCCTTCTTGACCGAAGCAAAGCCGGACAAGAACGAGCCGAAGAGCAATGTTGTAGCGATGCTGACCTATGGGGCAGCGGATGAGACAGATGTTGAGCGCCGGCTCGAGGAGGAGCAGCAGCTTCGAGACAAGATGTATCAGATGCAGCGTCAGAGAAAGTTCATGCAGAAGCGACGGGCGTCGCAGGTGGAAGGAGAAGTGCGGAAGGTGGCGAAGCTGTCCACACCGGATGATGCAGAAGCCAAAGACGACCCTGGCTCCTGCGATCCTGTGGCGCTCTTGGCTGAGTCGACCGGTTGCCAGGAGAGCATACGGGCCCCCCTTCCGCCTACGCAGCCGCGGCAACATGATGCAGAGGTGGGAAAGCAGGCGGCTCGCGACAAGCAGCAAGAATCTGGTATCAAGGCCAGGAAGAAGACCCGGACAAAGCACAGAAAGGCAAAGAAACAAAAGAAGGAAAAGAAGGATCAGAAGCGGCAGCCATGCGCGCCGTTGACCAACGAGGACCTCGGAGATGCTCAAGGCAGCGACGACATCTTCGAGAGGCTCATGGACGTGAGTGTTACTTCTGGCGATGACGAGCACTTCCCGGAAGAGGAGATGAAGGAAGAGAAGCCCAGCAGCGCCCCTGCCGAAGGCGAGACGCTGAGAACGCACGTCGATGCTGTGGTCCCAAATCGAGAGGCAGTTCCCCGGGAGGATGCCATGCAGCTGAGCACGCGAGTCCCGATGGAGGCACTGGAGATTTCCACGCCTTCTGTGGAGAAGCTGCTGCAGAACATGCTGGGGCAGACAACCACAGTGCCTTCGGCTTGGGTGCAGCAGCTGCCGGAAATGGCCGGGACAATGAGGGAGCAGATGGAGCAACCGGGTGCCCATCCCGATGTGGCTGGCGAGAAAAGCACCACGCCTGCAGCCATAAGCTTCAAAGCGGTCGGCGCGGAAGGCCTAGCCATCGCTGAGGAAGTCCAACCAGAAGCCATCCAAACAAAGACCAAGCTGGACGAAGAAAAGAAGCACTATGTATGGGAGAAGAGCCTACTTCCGCACGGCGACAGCAGTGGCGACGACAAAGCTTCAACGTCACTCTGCGAGAGGAAGCGGAGGGAAGCGGAGTCGGAGCCGCCGTCGCAAGCGCCAGGCTCACCCTCGACAGCTTTATCTTCGAATGCTCCTGCGAAAGCTGGGGATGCATCCGATGCCCGCGGAGACGACGGCCTTGCCTCCTTTTTGCCGCCCTTTGACCACGAAGCGTGGACAAAGGTGAACAACTGGCGCGTCACCCTTAGGTTTTTCTTTTGCCATTCGGGTGTGGCAAGCCAAGTGACCTGGCACCAGACGAACCATGACCTGGATCGCGCGAAGAGGCTGGCAGTCGCAATGTGCTACCAGGTGATGCAAGGTAAAACCAAGAAGGACATCGTCAACTTCCGGTCACAATTCCTGCAGAAGTGGTCAGACAAGACTCGCCAGACTTACGACACACGCTGTTGCCCAGTCATCCCTGAGAACCAGCGGCCCAAGAGGAAGCTTCGCCGCATGCGCTTCCCTGGCGAAGCCGGCTCGGCTCACGAGCCTGGAGGCGAACCCATTCTCAAAGAGAAGGTGCGCCTGCAGGCAGTGGCCGCGGAGCCTCATCCCTTCAGAGAGGTGACGCCGACCTTGAGCTTTCCGCGAGGGAACTTCCGGCGCCTGCGGAGGCATTACAGGGACACTGGCCAGAACGGTGGCGCACCGATGGCTTCGCCCTACCGTCGCATGCGCGGCAAGCACCGATCCTGGTGAACCTCTGAAGGGCCGCTACCATGTCTTGTGAGTCCAGTGGTTTCAGTATGTTTCAGTTAGTCCCAGTCGAATCTTCAAATCGCGCGAGGCGAATGCTGGGGCGATGGGGGTGGTTGGTGTAGCAGCGAGATGAATTTGGGGTCGCGGGAAGCAGCAGGGACCGACGTTGGGGTTGCTCTACATGTACTTCTTGGAACTACAGTAGAGTTAAAGCCGCAGCAATGTGAAATTGTAGAGCTTGTAAGTACGAGCCTCAACTTTGAGCAACCCCGTCAGATGTACATAGAGGATGTGTTGTTCTGCAGTGGGAGGCCACAGTTTGTGCACTTCCTTGCTGCAGTCCGGCGGAGAATAAATCAGGTTCCCAGCTTAACCCGCAGAAAATTGTGTGCTCGTTGCGATCAACTTACCCTCTCGGTGTCGATTGTCAAGTATGCGAGCTCAGCCGTCTGCACGCTTCGCTGCGCGAGAAAGTTTTTGCTGCAAGCTTCTTTGATTACCCCTCACAGGCCATGCACAGGAGAACTGGTGGTAGCTTGATTGGTACAGTTAGCTTCAAAAGTGACAAGAACAACAACTACTGCTGAAGCTTTAGTAGGAGTAGTTCGGCAAGATGAGGCCACGGGGCGGCAGAGTCCACTCATAGTCCAGGTTTGTTGTTACGGGGGCCATTGGGCCCTCACCCTAAACCCTAAACCCCTTTTTTCACAGAGTAGAACAGAGTTGTCGAGCGTAGTTAGACACAGAGACCTCGTCTGGCGGAGTCCGAGTTGCGAGAGCGTAAACCCAACCCCGAACCAAAAGCCTCTGGATTGTTGAATGTGAGCGCCGAAACCCAACCCCATGCCTGCCTGTGCGCGAGTGTGTGAGTCGAAACCCAGCCCTTGTTGGTTCGTCCTTGCGGGAGGGAAAAGACACACTCGACTCTCGATTACTGCCTTTAGAACCTGGAACTTGGGGCATTCTCACAAGTGCTTCGCCTCATTCGACTACGCACCAATCACCTCGCCTGTCTCGTCCGAGTGTGAGCGCCGAAACCCTTAAACAATACGATTACAGTTGCCTCCGCCCCACTCTTGGGGTAATAGAATCACACCCTTTACGGTTATGTTTACCATGACCGCATAGAGCACGACCGGCACTCGGAGTAGTGGCCGGATTCCAGGACTAGGTGTATTACCGAGGGGATGGACTTCGGGGAGAGCGAGTTTTTTTGTCACTAGCAGGTTTATTTCGATATGGGACGTTGTATTCCACTTGCTCGCTAAAGCCGTCTCCCTTAAGCAAGACCTCGGAAGCGACACGATCTTCCAGTTTGGGGTAGGGCTTAAAGAGGGTGTAAGGGGGCCCAAAATTAAAAAGAGGGTTCAGGGATCCTAAACCCTAAACCCTAAAAGCCCCAAAACCCGATGGAGGTCGCTGCCAACCTGAAGATCCCGTTTGCGTTTGCTTACTATGGGGCCGAGGGCCTTCGCCAAAAGCAGAGAGAGCTCATCGAGAGCCCCGAAGATGTCGGGTTCCTGGCGGTTTTCAGAAGGGTTTAGGATGAAGGCTTCAGCCATGACTTCTCATCATGACTTCCCATGGCCATAGTTCTTGATACAGTAGGATTTCGGCTGGAAAGAGGTACTGTGGGTGAAGTGAGGGGCCGTACAAGAAAGTGAAGCAAGGTTTCTTTCTGTGGGTTACTCCCCTTGCACTCCTGTCTTCTGTCCTCTTGGGTGACGAGGGATGACTGACAAGGACGATGAAACTGAGAGGCCCAAAAACGTGCAGATCAGCTTCGGTACCTGGGGGCCACCACACTTGAGAGACGAAAAGCGAGAAGAAAGACGAGGGAAGCCGAAGCAAACCGAAGGAACCCCCACCCCGCTTCCCCCGGTGGGTAGACACACGCAGGCTCTCGAAGCCGGACGGGGCAGGACCAAAGACAGCCCAGGAAAAACTAGGTCTAGCAGAACCGCTGACTCCCGAGAGCCCTCGACAAGAGAAA
>CAJNDV010000192.1:25028-67244 GCA_905221635.1 Symbiodinium sp. CCMP2456
CTGAGATTTGGTCTGCGCTGGAAACTCCCAACAAGGGAGGGCACCAATGCTACACTGATCTGAGCGCCTGTGTCCAAGTATTGGAGAGCTGGTTTGTTGACCATGTTGCAAACAACTTTGGTACGACCGCATCATGTGGACGTGGTGTGACACAACGGGCGCTGACACACTGCCTCCTTTGCGGGGTGCTTTCCCCGATGCTGGCTGCAACTACATGGTCCTGGCAAGAACTTGTCCCCTGCACTCCAACTGCATGCAACTGCATGGTTTTTGCGCGAGCATGATGGCTTGTGCTCATAATGTGCGTGACGTCTTTGAGGTTGGCTATATAACCATGGCATGAATTTACTGAATTCTGACTGCATGAGCGAATTCTTTCTGCATGAACTTTCTGCATGATGAGACGACTGCATGGCTGCGGCTATGGCATGATGGTCTACAGAATTCTGATGTGAAACACTGCGTGGACGAGTGCATGGCTGTGGTATGAATATACTGAATTCTGACGCGAGACTGCATGGACGAGCGAGCGGTACATGACTGCAAAGGCAGAGGACAGAAGTGAGTATACAGAGGGGCCTCTCGACGCAGCAAACATGAAGGAGTCTGAAAAATTCAGGGACCCGAGACGAGGGAATGGATGAATGAGATTGTAGCTATACTTTCGGTCTAGTTTTGAGGTGCAGTGGAGAGAGCAGGCCGTAATGGCCACGCCGAAATGGCAGAGTTGTTTCCCTGCAACATGTGGGGGACCTTTTCGTTTTACTGAGCTTGGAAGCTGTGTGCAGCAGTAGTTCCGGGCAGCCTTGTTGAAGCATCTTCGCATTGCCTTGATAGACCCTGCATCGTAGGTTCGTCCTAGCCAGGCGGGAGGGAAAAGTAGTAAGCATGGCTTGCTGATATCCTTGCTGCTTTCTGCCTCGGCTTTCTGCCTCGGCTTTCAGTTCTTGGGTAGTGTTGTACCACCTTGTGCCAACTCTGGTTAGTTCATTGTCTCATCGCGCCTATGCACGTGCAGTAACGCATAAGGTGGAATGCATTGATCCGTACATTCTGCCTCCGCGCGAGCTGAGTTTGGTTTCTTAGCATGCTGTCACCTGCAATCGAGTCGCCAAGGTGGTCTTTTATTCTTGGAGCTCCAACTGGGGAATCGAGCATGTCGCCCGCGTTTCTCTGCCTGATCCACTCACGGCGTCAGTAGTCGCTGAATATGAATGGTTTCCGAATGGGACGACTGCAGTCGACTACCCGGAGGTGTTGTTGATGAAGGTTCTGGCAAGAACACTTTTCCAAAAAGCTCCAGAGGCCTATTGGATGTTTCGGCGCCTGACTCTAGACAAACAGAAGCTACGGGAAATGTTGGCCTATTCTCAACATACCACGCGCCAACAGATCGAAGAGTCTGCCTGCGCCTTCGTCAAGGCCCATACCGATCTCATTCGACAGGTGGCGCCGGAATGCGTGACACAAAGCGCCAACGAGCTGGCGAATCCGGACAACTCTTTCGAACAGGGCACAGGAACATGTACGCACTCGGAAGTTGGAGACTTTCGTTGCTTTGACACGGTCTATGACAGCCGGGCATATCCAGACCGACCCGATCGCTCGAAGACGGTGATTCGATTTGGTCAGCGTGATTGGCTGTCTCACGACCTCATGCGCGCAATCGCTATGATCTTGATCCATGAGAAGCTGGGATACACGGTTCGGTCAGAGGACATTGTCAACGAACCCTCCAGGGCGGCTTGGGTCAAGTTGTGCAGCTAGAGCATGTTTCCTGACCTAAGTTTTAGAGCGCGCTTACTCTATCAGGGTCTCAGGGGCTAAGGCCCTCCCCTTCCTTGCAATGCAAGAGGCAAGCAAGGAAACGCGACCCCAAGAGCCGAAACTGTTTCCGCTCAGGACTGGGCCGCACTTCTCGAGCGCAATGCCATGGATGTTGAGATGGAGAGCTGGCAGGTTGACATTTATGACCCTTTGGTTCAAGTCTATCTCAATGGCGACGGAATAGTTCAGCCTCCCGAGAGGATTGGTTGGATGGGACGGATTGGAATGTTCGTCATGCCAGAGGTCATACAACAGCTTCCCTTCGCAGACTTCTACAAGTTCTATGCTTCTTGGCCCGACTTGGACCGGACTGTGTCACTGCTCCAATAAACTATACTGTATTAATGCTGTACTAGGCTTTACTATACAACACTACCCTATACTACGCTACACTAACCCATGCTAATCCATGCTATGTAGCTTCTTTCGAGATCGCAGCGCATCTCAGGAGGGAAGCGAGGCGCTGGAAGCCGGATTCCGCGCCCCGAACCGGACGGAGCGGCTCAACGTCTTGGATGGAGTCAGCTTTTGCCGACCGGACTCCGACAGTTTCTGGTGTGAAGGACAGGGTTTCGGCTCATGGCAAGCCAGCAATATTCTTCCGTTCATGATTTCCTACACGAAGTCACTGAAGGACCATATGAGGACCAGTATGTCTCTGACCACTGCCGATCTCCCAATTCGACGTGCATCGAGGCAATCATGAGCAACCCCTCTTGGTCCCAAGGCTGGGGTGGTTAGCTGGGAGGGCTACTGTAAGGTTCACTTCTCGACGACTTCCATGTTGTGACTTTGTCGGTGAAAGAGCGGTGAGGGTGAGTCAAAAAGCGCATAACCTGAGAGGAACTTTTGAGCAGCTGGTGGTCAACCACAACCTCAGTAGCCTGTCCGGATGCAGAGGAGGACCAGGGGACCAGGGTTTGAGTCTACGGTCCATGGTGTCTGGGCATCGCTGAAAGGGAAGCCAACATGCACTTTGCTGTTTTTGTCGGAGCGGTGACTTTTCTTGGAGCATACTAGACTCGACCGTCGATTATGTAGATCGGGCTCGGGGCTCGAAGGATGCAGTGGAACTAAGGAAGTTCTTCAACATGTGGTGAGAAGGTTTCGGGTTTAGAGCACTCTTCATGTGTGAGTTGGCACCCGCGCGACACGAGGTGTGACTCATTTGGTGTACTCAGGTATCGTTTTGTCGTACTACGGGGCCCAGCACCCAAAGTTGGTCGATCAAGTTTTCGAGAACAAGATGCGCAGCATCTTCTATGGATGCCCGGAAAATTTGGATGTTTGATTCCTGTGCAGATGCAGTATAGTGCATCGACCTCTGAGGATGGGTTCCGTGGGAAAAAGCTGCTCAGTTTGGATTGAGCAACGACGTGGGTCGTGTTTCGTTTCCGGATTTCTACCGCGGCTGTGACGGAACTGTTCCGTCTCCCACTGGGCTGCGGCAATGTGACCTGTCTGCTACAACAGTGTACAAAATCCGGCGGAAGGATTTGTCGGATGCTTGGAAGCAACTTAGCAGGCTTTGCTGCTCTTTTTCGCTTGAGCTCCTTTTGTCCAGTGGGTCTGTGCTCGGCTTGCCTCTACCTCCCTCCTTCTCCTTCAACGAGGGTACGGTAGCAAACAGCAGAAAGGGCTGACAGCCGTTGCAATGAAGTCTCTGCAGGAGCGCGCACCGGAGGCGGCCTATGTCATTGACAACTTGGAGGTGACGCAGGAGCAGGCCAGGGCGGACCGGACGCAAACCGTCACTGACGAGGAAGCCCCCAGAAAGGGCTTCAGAATCTCGTGGTGAATGAGAATCTTGGATTGCCTTGTACTGGGTGCGATTACCACTTGGGTAGGGTTAGCAGGAGAAGTTTTCGACTTTGCAGCCGGACATAGCCGGACGCAGGTTGCCCAGAGCACGGAATAGAGGTCTCGTGTTCACAACGTGCAACTGTCGGAGAGGTTGTTTTGCATGATTCGTCTTGCTTCCCGGCATGATTCGCCCTCGCAATCATGTTTTACTCTTGTCGTTTCGGTAGCCAATGGCCTTCCTGTTGTAAAGTTATTGCCATCGTAGCAGCACTACAGTACAGGTCGCAATATGCAGCATCTTCTGCCCTAAGTTCGAAGTACAAACTACTATGGCCTCTGAGCAAGTATTGCCTTGCCATGTTGGAGGCACAAAGCACGTTCGATGTTTTGAAAATGCTTGGCTTAGCATGCCCTGCACTCCCGTCAGCTGGGACGAAGCTCACCCAGCCCCCCTCTTGTTGAACATATTGAACAAGCGACGTGGAGTAGGAGAGTAATGAGTGGTTTTTGAGAGTAATGGTTCAGCGGTTGGTGTAGGCACGGCCCTAGAACCTAGACTACCTAGACTCTAGATCCTCAGCTCCCCTGTAAGATGGCATTGCTCCTGTCGATGCACGAAGCGGGGGGTGGTAACCTCACCACCAGTGAAACCGCTTGCTACTTCGCCAAGACGATGACGCTAGTTTGCACGAGAGGATTTCGGTTGCGCGAGCCGGCCCCGACCGTGCTAAGGTTGCACGAGAGGGGTGATAGATGTCTAGCTTGGACCATCCCTGCTCCCATCCTTTCAACCAAAGAACCTGGACGTGTCGCCACAGCTCTCTTTGTGTTCATTTCGCAGCAGTCTTGCGCTACTCCCGCTGTGCTGCAGTGCATGTCCTGCTGCCCAGGTAAGCTTTGCAAGGAGTGATTGATCTTGTAATTACCCGCAAGTGCCAGTGATGACCGTAGTTCGATCCTTTTCTCCGGCACATCTTTTTCAAGCTGCACTCGTAGTTCCTTCTGTCCCGTTGCCCAAGTATCCCCCGATGCGGAGACCCCTAGATGATCAAGGACAGAGGCTGTGGAGAAGGCCTTGCCGGAGTGCATCACCAACCCGCCGGCGAATCCGAAGATCGGCGACCGCGCAGCTCGGCAAGGGCCAAGACCCTGAAGCCTCTTCTTCGCGGCTTGATGTACGTCTGTAGTCTTTTCTCAGTTGGACTCCACGGCTTGAATCTGGAAGGGTTCTGTAAGGGCTTGGCAGGGCCAGGCTCTGGTTGGTGTCACTGCCCAGACCCTATACAAGCCACTTGTAGAGACAAGGAAGCAGCCCGCGCTCTTTCCAGGGTTCTGCCCGACGGATTACACTTGCCAGGTCTGGAACTCTGCAGTGCGAGAATGCGTCCGTCTGGAGTGTGCGAGGACCTGGCCTATGATCAAAAGTCAGTTCACAATACATGTAACAGCAAGAATACGAAGAACAATCACAATACGAATGCCAATGACAATGACAGCGCGGGTAGGGAGAGGAGTGAAGATAACCATAACAACAGTAACCTTAACAATAGAAAACCTGGCTCGAACCATGACGTTGGTGTAGAAGGCTTTCAGATACTTAAGCCGAAAGCACCTGCATGCTCATCTGCATGTATCTATCTATCGGCCTGTCGGTCGAGTCTACCTATAATATATATTCCTCCTCTGGAGACCAGCCTCCTCTTCTGTATATATACATATACATATACATATACATACACATACATACACACATACATACATACATATATACATACATACATACATACGTACATACATGCATATGCATAGATTGTAAAGGCTAGTGGCTAGGGCCGCTAGGGCAGGCCAGGGTTTGCGTTGCACGCATTCTCACTTCTCAGCCTTCTTGGCCTATGCTCGCCTGCATGTGCAGGAATGCATCGCTCATCTATGACAGTACCACCGGCTTCTCACGCTGTCGCGTATGCAGCGTGGTGCGCCTTTGGGAAAAGGGGTTGCTGCTGCTGCTGCTGCTGCTGCTGCTGCTAATGCTGCTGCTGTTTTGACTCCTCTGTGTGATCAGTTGTATCGGTGAGAACCGTTAGTCAGTCAATCTTTCCTTGCAGCGTCGGTGCAGTTCGAGTCGGCCGGTGACCCATCGCCCTGAAGATCCCTGAAGGAAAATGCTGGGACAGTTCCGGCCGATGACCAGATGTCTTGTAAGCCCTGCCCTGCGGCCACGGCACCGGATGAGCTGGGCGAAACTTGCTTGGCGGAGATCTCAGTGAGACGAGTGGAGGGATACCATGTCGCAGTGATCCTGCATTGTCCTGCTCAGGGCTGCCCGGCTGGCCGCTACGCGCAAGAAGCCGCAAGTCCCATCTGTCAGGTGGGACCCAGGGGTGCGAACAAATTGCCTATGTTCTGCCTCACTCACACCAATTTTTCAATTGACGACAATCACGAGCCGGCGCGGCAAGTTGTGTCGACACAGGCTTGCCCCGAGAACCGCTACAACCCGCTGCCACGGCAATCGCGCTGTGCCCGATGCCCCCGGGGAGCCATGACGCCTGGCTGTATAACAGTTGACGATTACTGCAGCAGAGAGTGTGCGATGTTGCTGAAAGATCTAGAATCTAGACCTAGGTGGTAATTAACCCAGTAGCCGTTTGCTGTACGTCAAGTTTGATTTCCCTTCTTCAACTGAAGATGCTTCGGGCCCGATGGTGTGAACGGCACTGGCTCCACCACCTTCTATGCTGCAGCACGCTATCATCTGCTTGTTGATGCCGATGCTTGGTTGCATTATATAAGTGGCGGAACCAGTGCTTCTGGTGAGAGTCCAACGGTGATTGGAACAGACTGGCACATGCACAAGACAACTCGACATGAAGGATCCGGACATCAGAATCCAGCAAGCTTTCCAGAAACAGCTGGAGTGACGCGGCGGCATCTGCTTCGACCCCTGTCCCAGAATGTGCCTATGCAGTGCTAGAGAAGAGGTGGAAGCACATGTGCGTCACCTTGCTTGGTGCTCTGTTCACATGTCCATAAATCTGTGGTTGCATGCTGCGAGATGGAGAATCTTAGCGTGGATGCTGCAGTACCTCAAGTGACGTGTGACGAGTGTTTTGCAGGACATGCGTCGACTGCTGGGACAAGGCAGACCCTTTGACCACCATCGGCCCGTACGAGTGCACTGTGGCTGCGGCGTGCCTTGAGAACAACACCTGCTTCCGAAATGCTGATGGCATCCCGGTTATGGACGGCCCACTCTGCGGCCGCTGTCGGCCAGGCTGCTCGGAGTGCGCTAGATGTGACAGGTTGCGAGTTTCTGCCGCTGTTCACAACTTTCGGAATCTGAGGCTTTCAGCGCTCAACGCCAGACGAGCCCTGCAATCGCTGCCCGCCAGACTGGCTGACCATTGTCGTGATCATCGTGTGCGTGCTCGGTGGCATTGGTGGCCTGTGCTTGCTCTCCTGGTCGCAGGCACAGCTGCGTAGCCTAGCACATGAAAGTTGTTACACCATAACGTGAAGTGATGTTGCCATGCCGCTGATGTCATACCTGCACGTGTCCCGCAGGATGCATCTTTGGGAAACTTGCGAGGGGTGTACTCCATCGTTCTGAAGATCCTGTGCAACTTCTTCGTGCAGCTCAAAGCTCTGGGACAGGCCTCCCAACATGTGCTTCGGTCCCTCACTGCGTATTTTATCGATCTGGTACCTGTTATCTGTCCTGCAAAGACAGATGCTACTCGCAAGAAGAGCGCTGGATTTGTTGCCCAGGTACACTAGGCTGTTCACTTGCATAGCATATTTCAACTGTAGTTTTGGTTGCTTGTGTTGCCTGCTGCTACACAAGCGCTCTGAGAGCCCAGTACCGATGGTTGCAGAAGTTCCCGTTAACGAAGAGGATGAAGAGGACACTAGGATTAAGCGGATCACACATTAAGCGGATCCGCCACTTTGGGTCCAGGTGACGGACTTGAACGGTGTGATCAAGGCAGTGATTTGTGTCGGCCTGCTTGTCGAGCGTTCAAAATTACCGATGGTTTCAGCGTGTTGTTCTTCCAGGCCCTCAGCGATGAGAGCTTGAGTCAAGCAATTTTGACGTCACCGGTAGCATTCTCACTGGGCATCGGCGATGTGTTGGAGAATCCCTCAACGGCTATCTTCTCCATCGCTACTTTACCAAAACTACGGGCCAGCGCCGGCTGTCACCTACTGCTGTCGGACCCACTTAGTTGCCACGTCTGTCGACCACCAACAGTACTGCAACTTAGGAGTGCCTGATGATGAGCGGTGGAACTTCTCCTCGGGATGGCCAGTATCTCAAAGTCCTCGGACACCGGGATGGAGTTGGATGTCCTGAGAGGGCAGTGCAAACAGTACACATTTACCTTGCGTAGTCCCTCGAAGCTCTTTAAGTCAACTGGGGCTGGGAGCCGACGTGATGGCCATACAACAATATAATCCTATAATATAGCATGGTAAAATGTTTGGCCAGCAGTGTTTGCTGTTCGGGCTGGGGTTTCGAGTTTGTTTGCTAGTGCCTGGACCTGCCGGGTGCGGGCGTCGGAGAGGGTTGGAAACAATGCTATGTAATAAACATATTATAGGGGAAAAAATATTTTTTCCCCTATAATATGTTTAGGGGGAAATTTTTTTTTCCCATATAATATGTTTAGTATCCAAGCACCGAGGAGCTTTATTGCTGATTCCCCTCACGCTGCTTCTGACATGGACTCTGTCAGTCTTGGCATGCTGGTCCTGGCACATTCTTCGACCCAAGCCGCTGCGCTGGAGCAATCAGTCTCTGTCATCCCGCGACCTGACCTTGAATGAATATCATATACAACATAGTATATTCATATTATACTATGTTGTATATCATAGTATAATAATATTATACTATGTTGTATATGTTATATTATATGACATCATCTGTCCTTTTGGAATTTTGGGACCCCTCTCGGCAGATTCGGAGAGTCTTGCGGGACCGGTTCTTAGCAGCCTCGCCTTGGTCCGTGTGGCAAATGGCAGTTTCCGAAAATAGGGGGTACCTTATTTTGGGGTCCTTATAATAGGGATCTGTGAAAGGCATTCATCGTCGTGCTGATTTCGGCCCTAGATGCAGTGTGAAGCTCTAGCAGACTTTGCAGAAGCTGTGTTCTAGGCGTCTTGCAGGACTTAGCAGAAATCGCTAACTTTATCCAAGGGCTTAAGCACCTTTGTACAATTCAGCTTTCGCCGTGAGAAAATTCGCGTCACTTAAGTCCTCGCCCCATGGTTTGGCTGTGACTAGACCTCCAGAGGATTTTCAGGTTATGAGTTCCCAAGCTCAGAATGTCCTGGAGGGAGAGGTCGCTGGACCAGCTTATCCAGCAGCTGGAGGACACGCGGAAGGCCCAGTGCATGAGCCGTTGCTAAATGGAAGTGTTCCTGTAGCTTCGACTGTGAGTGCCACTTATGGGACGCTGCAACAAGATGAGGGCAGTACGGGTGTGCCGAGTGTGGAAACTGCACGGGCGGAGGAATCCAGAACCGGGCAGCGTGATGATGCACAGCGCGCAAGTGAACATACAACTCGTGCACATGACTACACTGCACCTCAGCAGCAGCAGCAGCCGCATCTTCAGCAGAATAGTGTACAAGATCCTCACCCAGGTGTCGCAACAGCTCCGCTACCACTACAGACCCCGGTTGCCTCGCCTGCTAGTGGAGTACAACAGAGGACTCCACCTACACATCAAGTACCACTACAACAACATGGTTCCTTTGTACCTCAGGCACATGACCGGCAACGGGATCTTGGCGTTCCTCAGGGGCATGATCAACAACCAGTACCACGAGTCGAGACACAAGGAGTGACGATGCAGGTGATCACAACCTCACCGCCGGAAGACTTCCCTCAAAGATCTGAACCATCGGGAGGAAACCAGACGGTGTGGATGATGAGGTTGGGTGAGTTCTTTCAGAGGAGAGTTTCCCAAGCAGCAGCGGCGGTGGCTCCTGTATTGGAGAGACCAGGGAGGTCGTCTACGAGAGCGGCACCAACGCCTCCAACAAGCTGGACATCTCCTCAGGCAGAACAGCCGCTTTTTGCACCGGAAGCAGATCAAATGATGCAGCAATGGCCGCAGCGAGCCCCATTACTTTATGGAATGGGCAACCAAGTGACTGTACATCAACGTGAAACGGCCTCATCCACGGGATCACTGACTCAAGAGCAGGTGTTAGCAGAAGTACATAGGCAAGTGCAGAGAGCTATGGATGGACATCAGCAAGAGCTTCGCGTTTTGGAAGAGGAAAACCGAAGGTTGAAGGATGAACTACTGCGACGAGAAGGAGATTCGCGACCTCCCACGCTTCCTCCTGACCTAAGAAGAAGTGATCTTCGTGAACACCCAGGTGGCGGAGTTCTCAGTGGAGTACTACGAGGGGAAGTTCAACGGGGACCTCTACAGGGGCCTCAGGTTGGTGAGGCCAATCAGGTTGATGTGCGTGAAGTTGTGGTGGCGACGAGGCCTCCTCCTGGATTGGGGGCGTCAGCTCGTGCAGGAGATCCTTCAGGTGACCGTGGACCTTGTGAAACACACGGAGGTGATCCAGCAGTAAATTACCGAGGGCAAGATGGAATGGGCGGAGAGGTCCCTGAGAGTTCGGGAGGCCCATGTGGAGCTCGAGGTGAGGCTGCTGGATTGGATGGTGGCGGTGCGCGCGTTCCGGAAAAGGATTGCCAGAAGACCTCTGATGATGGTGGCGGCAAGGGGGGCAAGGCTCCTCTGGATCCATTCGGGATGCTGGCGCAAGGGATCGCACAACTCCAAAGTGCGATGAGTGCTACGATGACAAATCGAGCTCAGGAACAGGAGCTCGTGAAGCCGGGCATCACAGAGTTGCCCAAGCTCCCCGATTTGACGGAGACCTCGTGCATTGATGTGGGTGACTGGCTTCACGCGTTGGAGTGCCCTATGGGTGACATATCAAATGGGTCGTCTGCGTGGTGGCGGGAGATCCTCCAATGCTTGGATAGGTTTTACGAGGCCTACTTGCAGGGCACGAACTTGACGAGATTGTCTATGAAGCCGGAGACCTACGCCAATCAGTTTGTGAAGGACGATAGATGGAGCCGAGTGGACAAAAGGGCCACGTCAATGTTGCTGGCGAGCCTCCCTGAAGGCATCCGTGCTGAGATCTTGGCATCGAGATTGACGGGAACCTTGCAGGTGCTTGGACGGGTTATGGTCTTGTACCGGCCGGGTAGTGCAGCTGAACGACAACAAATACTGAAGGCCCTAGAATCCCCAAGCTCAGCAACAAATGCTTCAGAAGCTGTGGATAGCTTGAGAAGGTGGTCTAGATGGCTACGGAGAGCAGGGGACGTTGGGCTGCAACATCCGGACCCGAGCATCCTCTTACGAGGCGTGGACAACATCGTCAAACGCGCCCTCCAGGACCACAGCGAGATCCAGTTCAGGGTTAACATGCTGAGATATACGCTGGAGGTAGACGCAAAGCCAACGCTGCGGTCTGTCCAGGATCTACATCAGTCCCTGCTGGCTGAGTTTGAACAGGTTGCTTTTAGAGGCCGACAGAGATCTGGGCAGACCCTTCCAAACACTTCCTTGCGGGCAATGACTACCACAACACCTACGACGGCACCAGCAACTTCTATGGCAACACCAGGAGGCGACGAAGGATCGCCCACCAAGATAAAGGGAGCCCCTTGCAAGTTCTTCCTCACAGACCAAGGATGCAAGAGGGGAGTGAACTGCAAGTTTAGCCATGATGTTGACCGAAAACAACGGCAAGGACGGTGTTGGACGTGTGGAAGCAAGCAACATGTGGCTAAGGCGTGTCCTACAAGGGACAAGGAGGCAAAGACTGGCAATCCGCGCAGCCCCACTCGATCTTCTACAACGAGACCGGAAGGTGCTCCTACCAGTCCTACCGTTGCAGCGATGGCCCCAGAAGTTACACACCCAACACCTCCGACAAGTTCTCCTCCATCACCCCCGGCAGCATCTACATCGTCTTCAACCGCTCCCACGACGGCTCAGGCCCAGGGATCCTCGCAAGCCAATGTGGGCTCGGAAACGGACCTAAGGGAGTTGTTGAGGGAAGCAAACAACATGCTGAAGGAGATGCGCCAGTTGAAGATGTTCACCGTAGGCGAAGTGAACGCTCAGGCGAGATCTTTGGGTGCGGACACGGACACAGGCCGCACGGGTCTCTTGGACTCTGGTGCGTCACACGCCTACAGAGCAGGTTCTCAGGAGGAGATACGAGCCGCAGATCGGGTCAGAGTGCAGCTTGCCAACGGAGACTACGTCACCCTGGCACAGAATCGTGCTGGGACACTGCTGGCTACCGCTCCAACACCAGAAGATTCAGCAGCTCCAATCGTTCCCTTGGGGTCGTTGGTACAGGATTTGAACTGCGAGCTCACTTGGGGACGCAAAAGAGGTCTCGAAATCACCCACCCAGTTCATGGAACTATACGTCCTAGGGTGGTAGGCCGATGTCCACTGATAGGCGAGACTCAAGCCTTGCAGTTGATCAAGGAGCTGGAGGACAAGCGAGTGGAGGACCTACAGAGATCAACGGCGGCTATGCAGCGGGCATTGTGGCTTTGGGATCAGGATGCTATGTGGTCTAAACACCTACATGGTTTTCTTCGCAATGGGGATCGGTCGCAACAGCTACTGGCCATTGATGCGGATGATTCCCCGTTCTCCACTTTGAGCTCGTGTGCAAAGGGGGCAATGGCGGAGGAGTTGGTCTTGAATGACAAGGCGGGCTGGAAGTACTTGCAGGCAATGCCCATTTCAAGGAGGAGGCGTAAGCTCTTGATGGCCAAGGAGTGGGTGGTTAACTTGTTCGCGGGACCGGCGGATGGGACTGCGGAGATGAAGATCCTAGAAGATGGCTGTGTCATGGTGGAGATTGACATCCTGAGGTCCAGAGCGTTCGACCTGAGGCGAGCTGGTGGAGTATATCGGGCCTTGATGTGGGCAGCAGCAACAGGTCGCGTGAAGGGCGTGATGGCGTCGCCCCCAATGCGGTCGGAAGGTGATGAAGGTCTGGTCGGGAAGGCCATGTGGTTTTCTTTGGTGGCTAAGGCAGCCAGGGGCTTCTATGAGGAATCTCCAACATTCGTGATGTTTGAAGGAAAGAAGCTTATGAACTACATGAACGAGATTATGGGGAAGCCACAGATGACAGGGTTGCAGAGAGCCTGGAAGGCCTACGTGGAGACAATGTGTTTGGAGGAGCAGTACGGCACAGTGGTCACCAATCTCGACTATGACAAGAAAGAGATGACAACGTCGACGAGTTCCGGAAGATGGACCGAGGAGTTCAAGAGCAACACCGTGCAAGCTGTGATTAAGTGGATGTGGACTCCGGAAACCAGACAGCGCGCCAAGTGGATGGCGAAGATGGACGCGGGCTCTTTCCTAAGTTCATTGTCAAACAAGGAGCTGGAGCAGTGGCGTGTTCACGTGAGGAACAACCATATGCCATACAATCGGAACTGCAGAACGTGTGTGGAGTCGAGTGGACATGGCCGAAGACACATGAGGGTAAAGACTCCAACAGCTTTCTGTATGAGCATGGACATATGTGGTCCTTTCCGTGTCAAGGGCAAGGATCCGGATCATGCTGATTACCGTTATGCCTTGATTGCAGCCTATGTGTTCCCGAAGTTACACAAACCAGAAGTTCCAGATGAAGGGTGTCCACACAAGCCAGAAGTTCCAGATGAAGGGTGTACACACAAGCCAGAAGTTCCAGATGAAGGGTGTCCACACAAACCAGAAGTTCCAGATGAAGGGTGTCCACACAAGTTAGAAGTTCCAGACGAAGGGGGACCTCATGTTGATGCCGTTCCAGCAGAGGGTGAAGGTGTCAGCATAGATGGTGGAGACTTCGAGCCAGAGGTTGAAGAAGATGATGGTACAGGACTAGGACCGCTACAAGGTTGGGTGGAAGGTGACCTAGTTGATGAGAGCCATGAAGAACCAGGCGGTGACGAGCGTCGCCTACCAGCTGGTATGTCTGACGAGGAGTTCCAGAAGGTTTTCTCTGAGGTAGATGGAGTGCAGGGCTATCAGGTGATGTACATGGCTCATCCTTTGAGGTCAAGAACAACTCGGGACGTTTTGGCAGCAGTGCAAGATGTCTATCTTCGCCTACGTGCTCGTGGATTCCCAATCAACCGCGTACACGCGGATCGCGCGAGAGAACTGAGAGGTGATCTGTTGAGACGCTGGTTGATGGACAGAGGAACCTACGTGACCTACACGGAGGGGCAAAGCCCCCAAAGCAATGGTCGAGCTGAAGCTGCTGTGAAGTATGCAAAATCCCAGACCAAAAGATTGCTTAAGGCTGGAAACTTCGCTCCCAAGGTGTGGCCTATGGCGATGAGGTATGCAATGTGGGCACAGATGCAGCATCAAGTCGACCCCTCCAAGACCGTGATCCCCTTTGGAACAAGGGTCCACGTTAAGAGAAAGGCCTATGGAGTGGGTGGAAAGTTTGATCTGCAGTCAAAATGGGGCCAGGGCTACTACATGGGGCCTAGTGCAGATGTCAATGATGGAAGCGTGGTCATGATGGAGAAAGGAAACTTCATTACCACGAACCACATGAGACCGGGTTTAATTGATGCAGATCGGGAGGTTGAGTTGGAAGAGTACAACGCTATCGTTTCGAACCCAACACGACGTCTACGAAGAAAATCCACTCTGAATCCAGAGGACTTCGAAGGGGTGGAGCTTCCGTTGGTTGAGGATAGCAAGGAGTCTGCTCAGTACGACCCGAACCACCCTGCGGAAGAGTTCGCAAGGGCGGTCTTGAAGGAGAAGGAAATCCTGCGGGACTATGCCGAGACGTTGGTCGGCCTACTACCTGATGACGGAGCTAAGCCGAGGAGGTTTGGGGAAAAGGATGATGGAGAGATGGTGTGGTCTTCAGGAGCCTTTGTACATGGTGGAATAGTGGGTGTATCGAGCAATGCAAGAACTTATCCTCAAACTACCAGAGTGTTCTGCAAGTATCTACGGTCCCAGTACCCGGAGGTGAAGTTCAATAGCATTGCCGTTTTCAAGAACATCAAGGCCAACAAACACAAGGACGCACACAATGTGGGTACGAATGTGGCTGTTCCTTTGTCGGATTTCGAGGGCACGGACATCGTGGTTAAGCAAGGGGAACAGAATGTGACTTTGAAGGTCAGCGAAGGCCCTCAAGTTTTCGACCCTCGGGACGAGCACGAAACCACGCCTGGTATCAGGGGCACAAGCTTGATACTGGTGGGTTATTCGGTACGAGACAGTGCGAAGCTCAAGGACGATGAGGTGAAGTATCTGCAGTCATTGGGTTTCTGTTGGGAGCCACACAGAGCAAGACGAGATGATCTCGCGCCGGAACCACGATTGGCAATGATGATGAAGGCGGAGGTGAAGCCGATGGACAGCGACCAATTTCGTAAGGATAACGTTGATGCCCTGAGTGCAGCTACCTCTGACCTGGATGTGGCCATTCAAGACTTGGAGGATCGAGCCATCAGACTACGGGATCTACTTGAGGAGGAGGAAGTTATGGCCGAGCAATCAAGAAGACTTGGAGAGGCTGTGAGAGATGAGCTTGGAGACACCCGGGACTATGTGACGGGCTACTTGGAAGAGGTTCACAAGCAGCTCACGCAGTTCCAAAACATACGTGACGGGGTGTTCCTAAGAGCTGCACGCGCACCTCAGCAGGAGACGGAGTATGGGGACTACGAGGCCATGCTGGACGACTTAGAGGGCGACTTGGACGTGATCCACACGGTTCCACTAGATCAAGTCAAGGCTGTGTTGCAGAAGTGGAGCCAGGCGATAGACAAGGAGATCCAGTCGTTGTTTGAGTCGGGAACTTTGACAAGGGCAACGCCAGAAGAGGCCAGAGCTTTGGAGCGATCCGGTGGTTTGAAGATTGTGCCCTCTAAGTGTGTTTTCACTCTCAAGCCTCCGTCTAAGCCTGGGGGAAAATGCCGGAGGAAGTGTAGACTTGTCATATGCGGCAACTATATCCAGAAGGATGAAGCCGGTGATCAGATGGATCTCTACGCATCAGGCACAAGTACCGAGGCCCTTCGCCTGGCGTTAACGTTAGCAGCCGCACGGCAGTGGTTGGCAGCCATTGCCGACGTGACTGCGGCGTTTTTACTGGCCGAGTGGCCATCACACCTCCCCAAGTACGGGCTGACTCCACCAAAGGTGGTTCGAGATTCTGGACATGCGGGGCAAGAAACATGGGTGGTGCAGCGCCCGTTGTACGGGTTGCGAGAAAGCCCGGTAATCTGGGCTGAGTTCCGCAACGCTAAGCTGAGAGAGATCAAGGTGGTGGTTCGCGGACGAACGCTTGGTTTGAGCCCTATGGTGTCAGAATCCGAGATATGGCTTATCAGGGACCAGATTACGTCCGAGGTGTACGGCATCTTGGTGATTTATGTAGATGACCTGATGTATCTGGCAGAGGAGGCGGTGATCAAGGAGTTACACAAGGCAATCAACAAGTTGTGGAATACTTCAGACCTTGAATGGGTCGGCCCCGACAAGACGTCCAGATACTTGGGAGTAGAGATAAAGTACCACACAGACCGCAAGGCCTACAGCATCAGCCAACAAGCATACATAACAGAGCTTGTACGCGCACACAACATGCAAGATGCACAGCACACACAACTTCCGGTGCCCCGTGAGTGGCTGGAGGCTGCAGAATCTGAAGAAGGAGAGGGAGTGACTTTCTCGGAAACAGATTTACGTGCTGGGCAAAGGGCTGTTGGCGAAGCGCTGTGGTTGGCAACGAAGACAAGGCCAGATATACTGTTTGTTGTAAACAACATGGCGGCGAACGTGGCCAGGAAACCTATTCAGGTGGCTCGTATGGGAACACGTTTACTTACGTACCTCAAGGGCACCTCGGATTTGGAACTGGTTTTGGCCCCAGCAGTTTCTGGTGAATCCCATGAGCTTCAATGCTACACAGATGCGAGTTTTGCTCCATATGGGGGCAGGAGCTTCGGAGCCACGGTTGTAGTATGCGGACACGCTGCTATAGCTTGGAAGGCAGGCAAACAGTCGTTTGTCACTATGAGCTCTATGGAGGCGGAGCTCTACGCGGCGGCGCAAGGCTACAATCTCCTGGAGTCGCTCTTTGCTGTTGTTGATGAGATAGAGCCTGGAGTCTATTCAAGGGTCCTGGCCATCGACAACACCAGTGCAGTGAGCATGTGCCAAGGGGGAGCAGGAAGCCAAAGGACCCGACACCTTAAGGTGCGGGCTCAGTACATCCGTGAAGCTGTGGCAACAGGACGACTGAAGGTCAGGCATACACCGGGGGCGCTACAACTGGCAGATTTGGCCACGAAGGCGCTCACTAAAGAACGGATGTGGCAGTTGTTGGACCTTTGGGGCTTCATAGGAGGGAAGGTTGCTAAGGCACTGGACACAATCCGGATGAAGATGCTGACCTTTGTGATGATGCTTGTGGCGATGGTCCGACCTTCTGCCGGATCCCCAACAGAACGTAAGGAGGCAATACCAGTTTCTGGCATGGACGAGTTGCTTATTGTGACGCTGCTGGTTTGTATTGCTGCAATCGTCTTTTGGGAGGGTATGAAGATGACGATCAAGTGGTGCATGAAGAAGTACAAGGGGACAAAGAAGGCAAGAAAGCTTGAGAACATTCGTCGTTTGGCGGCGGCTGCAGCAGACCGAGAAGTGCGTGAAGCTGAACTTCCGATGACGGATGATCGAGCAGAAGTGGCGCAATTCTCAAGTGGGGAGGATAACTCGTCCCATTTGAGTACAACCCTCAGGAGGAGACCATACGGGAACAAAGCTTCAACGAGGACGACCACCTCACCGGAGAGATTGACAACACCATTGAGTACTTCAGAACATGATGAGCGGGTGATATCTACATCAGGCCCCTCAAGGAGCTCAGGACCAATTTCGGATAGACCGAGAGTGGCGAGAGATATGCTGAGCTTGATGACCAATGAGGCTCTTAAGGAGGGTCTTCGATGCACAGGCCATCCTGTGACCGGTATCAAAACAGACCTGGTTGCGCGACTGGGAACGGAACTGGGACTACAGGAGCCAGGTCCGTCAAGCTCACAGCCGACGACAAAGCAGCTACGATACGTCCTATGGATCTGGAAAAACAAGGATCTTTCGGGACGGTGTGCTCTGAAATGGGCCGATGTGGCGAATCGCTCGTCCATCTCGAGCTGGATAGCTATGTGGAAGGATCATAATTCATAAACAACATGACGACTCCATGTAAAGATGCTTGTGGCCCGGAGGTTCCAAGCAAGGAGGAGTGTGAAAGGCATTCATCGTCGTGCTGATTTCGGCCCTAGATGCAGTGTGAAGCTCTAGCAGACTTTGCAGAAGCTGTGTTCTAGGCGTCTTGCAGGACTTAGCAGAAATCGCTAACTTTATCCAAGGGCTTAAGCACCTTTGTACAATTCAGCTTTCGCCGTGAGAAAATTCGCGTCACTTAAGTCCTCGCCCCATGGTTTGGCTGTGACTAGACCTCCAGAGGATTTTCAGGATCCTACTATTTGGGGTACTATATTAGGGTCCCCTATTTTCGGAAAATCTATCTGAAGACCTGTTCGTGCCGGTCGTGATCGCAGGGCAGGAATAATCTAGGAACCTGATTAAGAAACCCTGGCCCTATAACCCCAATATATTAGGGTTCATGTTAAGAACCCAAATAAAGGCCCAGGGTTTCTTAATCAGGTTCCTAGATTATAGAACAGAGAATGGGCGCACGCAACAGATTCGTACGTTTTCCCCATGACTGAGTCGAGGCATCTTATTGTCCTTTGCATCGCTCGCCGTTCTGGAGATGTACTTCTTGCAGCCGATGGTGACGTCACAGCTGCTGTCTGTCTTCGATTGCACATCCACAGACTTAGGAGCCCGCGGGCTGCAGATGCATGCGGATGCTAAGCGCTAAAGCACTGAAGGCGAAACCATGCGAAACCCAATGCCCGGATCCAGAACCAAAACCCGCTGCCAAGACTTTAACTGCCCTAAACACTTGCGCGCTTACATGAGGCGGCATGTGCATGTTTCGGTCTGGAATGAACTTGGTGCTGGCGGGCTGTGCCTGTTCCTGGGCTTTTCTCGTGGAGGGCAGAGCATCGATCGTAATCTTCCCGGGTAGCTCACGCACCTGGAAACGTGCAAGGTGTGCAGGTTGATGAGAGTCTTCTGGTTCTGATGGCATTTACTGATCGCGTAGCACATGTAGAGTGGTGAATCGGCGGTTCTGACAGCCTGGGGCTCACTGCCAATCTAGAATCTAGCCTCCTCGTCTGACCTTCTGGCCTGAGCCACCTCGCCTGGGCTGTCGAAATGCCAGGACCTAGCCTTAGTGTTCCTTGAAATAAAAGAAATATAAATATAAATAGTATATTTCGTTGCAGAATCGTACTATGTACTTCTACTAGGCTTGAAAGCAGGAGGGGCTCCCCTGGGATTGCGCCGCTGGTCCTATGACATGAGTCGCTCGAGCTGCATTGGTCAGGACGAAAGTTTCCGGAGCAGTTCTTATAGTCCTGAGATCTTGAATATGTACCCTAATTGGGGGAAGAACCAACTATAGGTATAGTGACTTGATTCTGCTTTTGGTCACGAATTTTAATGAACTACAAGTAGAGTTGCCTTTTTTGTATCACCTTGAGGTGTTGACTGCGAATCCGGCAGTCATCTCCAATGGCAGTTTGCCACCACCAGCGGCTTGCTGTTGTTCTCCTTCGGGATCCCATTCATACTGTACATCATCCCGAAGCTGCGACTTGGCAGCTTCGTATGTGGGAGTTTCCGAAAATAGGGGGGACCTTATTTTGGGGTCCTTGTAATAAGGATCCTATTATTTAGGGTACTATATTAGGGTCCCCTATTTTCGGAAACCCCCATGTGTGAAGGTCCTGAAGCCACAGCTGCGGTTTCAACATGCTGCCACGGTGGAATCTGAGGATCTTGCGTTCCAAGCACTACACCCTGCAGAGCCCCGAAATGTGGAGTGTTTTCGGCTTTCTCTACGACGGACTGCGCTGAGCTTAAAGTTCTTGGGGTGCCTGTGGAGCACCATGTTCCTGAGAAGTTGGGAAGCATTCCTTAAGCCACAATATGAGGCCCTACATGTAATGTCTGGGTATTGGGCTCCCGTGAGAGAAGTTCCTTAATCCTTTGCAGCATGCAGGATTCGAGCCTGACTTCTGGTACTACGAGTCCTGGATGATGTTGCAACTTGACGGTTAAAAGGGTTTAGGGTGCAAGAGTCAGTTGCCTGCAGATGGGATGGTAGATGTTCAGTTCCCGGAGCTGCTTTCGACCTCCCAGGAGAAAAACCTACATCCTCATCGCTGCCAACCTCTTCTGGCTTAGCCCAGAGACAAGAACGGTACTCCTCTTGACCCTGGTCATCTACTTCCGGTATATGCATCTCCGAGACCTGCCACAATCACAGTTCGAAGCGGCTCTTGGCCCCCTAAACCCTAAACCCTAAACCCTAAACCGCGAGTGTGTGAAGAGGCGACTTCTCGTATCGGATCTAAGGAGATCTGCCTTTTGACAACCGGGCATATCAGGGAGTCGACCGCCTCCAGTTTGATTCTCTGGCCACTTTCACCTGGTTGCTCCTGGCACGACTCTTCCGCACCATGCCACTCGGATGTATGAGATGGTCTACGGATGGGTGATATCTTTGCATCAGTAAGCGAGAAGATGCTCGCAGGAGGGCTGTCCACTTGACTAACCGCCAAATTTTTGAACAATGCTGGAGGTTGCAGATGACGGATAACGCGTTGGATGCGAGTTACTCGCCAGTGTTTTACGTTCCAGCGGCCTGCAACTTCATGGTCTTGCTTTGTCGCAGCTCGGCTTTCAACAGCTGTCAGTGCGTGGGTCGAGTCAGTCGAGGGTTCTTCCACCGACTCGGTTCTTGCCCTAAAAAGTCTAGGCCGTAACCTTCATGCTTCAAGTGGACACCAGAAGCCTTTCCTGTGGAGTCCGCTGTTCTCTAAAACTGCCTTGTGAAATCTTGTGAAGGAGCCGTCTACCTCGTGCTCCGCGAGATGATTTGGCCACTGCAGTCTCCGCCAACCCTGTTGCCCGGTGAAGATGATATATCTTATAAGATGATAGTGCGATTTTGAATTTGCAACAAGTTTCGATCACGGTGCCTGCATGATGCATCGTCTTCACGGCACTGATGATGGCTGTCAAACTCGACAATGTCTAGGGCCTAGGGATAGGGTATCGCGATTAGTGCAGACGCAGACGCGACAGGAAAATCTAAACTGAGAAGTGTGACGTCTGGCTTTCTCCATATATACATATATATTATATAATCATTAGTAGTCGTGTTATGATTCTAGCAATTACTAGCATTATTGTTGTCTATGTCAGGTCCCTTCTTCTTGTGAGCTCTTCACGAGCAGTGGTCGTGGGTGTGCTGAGGCTCCCCAAGTGGCTAAGGGCAAGACTCGACCATCGCCTGACCTTCTCCTTCATCCCTCCCGCGGCGACCTCAAGAGACCGTGGGGCGTAGGCTTATGTCCAACATTCTGGGTCTTGAGTCTGCGTATGTTTACAGCTGCAGACAGGTGTTTGGACTGGCGTAACTTACAGACGGCCAACTATGTGTCGTGTTTGTGTCTGCGAGATGGTCCCCTCAAGATTTCTGGAAGTTGCAGATTGGTCGTTGTATGCGCAAGCTCTCAGGCGATTGCGCAAGCCATCATGCAGAAGCGGTTTGATGCAAAGTTAGCCATGGATAAGAGACTGGTCATCTGTGGCTGAGGCAGGCATGGATGATGGACACCCTGATCGTGATGCGTTCATAGGCCTGGAGCTCCATAAAGTAGCCCTGAACAGCTTGACGGTCCTCGTCGTTGCCAGTGCCGTCGTCGATACCGCCACACCAGCTCCGCTGCCCGATCAGTTTCCACCCAGATTGCCAGGAATGCCCCAATGAGTCATGTCGACAAGCATTTCGCATCAACCACGTTGACAACGCACAGGCATGGAGCATGGCAGCCTGTCTGGTCTCGCTGGCAACGTGGCGGCGGATTGGTCTCTGGCTCCCGCCCACACATTGCCAAATGAGGAAGCGAGTCTTTGGGTTCGGGAATGGGAGAAAAGGAGTTAGGGACAAAGCTGAGGACTTTCAGGGAAAGGGTTGGGGAACAGGGGGGTCCGATGAAAGAAGACGAGTTGTAGAGCACCCTCGCCCCTGCAGGAGCGCGAGATGCTCAAGACCATTCTTACGGAGACGGTGGAGGTTTTGCTCAGGAGGCACGAGATCGTTCACAAGGAGGCGCCTGCAAAACACTGTTTTTGTGGCTCTGGCCCAAGTACGGTTCACATATTATAGTATAGTATAGTGTAGTATAGTATAGTATACTATAGTATACTATACTCTATTCTAGAATACCATATTATATTATCCTACAGCGTGAGCTTGGCCAGGCGCCTCAGGTAATCTACTTGAAGCTTGGCTGCAGTTGACTTTCCCGAGCAGCTGCACAGATGGATGCAGCTACGTTGCTAGGCCTACCTTCCTGCTGCAGATGGAGCGAGTGCTGGTGGCCTCTATGCGCTCTGCTTGGGCTGCAGCGCGTTGAACAGCTCTTTCGGTTGTTGGTGTCATTGGAACTAGCTCGCGGCAGAGAGCCTTCGACAAGGTGCTATGCAGTGAAATCTCGGATCATCAATGAAGAACTCTCAACGCATCGAGACACGTGGGGAAAGTGGCTCTTTGGAATTTGGGACGATACGCCGCTGGACCGAATCAGAGCAGTGCAAGCCAAAGTAGCCACTGAACTCTCGGCTCTTGTGCTCAAAGTAAGGAAGAGCTACGTGAAGGAAGTGCTCTTTGGTGGGGACCGCTGACCATGTAACCAGCAGTGCCTGTCAGCTCCGAGTCTCACGTAGGCGTGTTGAGTTCAATCGAGTAGTCTTCGAGTGAGAAGGAGAGAAGGAGAGGAGGGAGGATGAGATCGGTTCGCTTTGGTGCACATGCCGTTTGTCCAGGGGGGCGCCCCAAGCTTTGGGTGCTCACCCACGCGCCAAGGGCACATTGGATTGAGATGTCACGTGTGCAGCTTGAGGGGAATGGCTTCTTGTGCCATTTGTCGCAGGTGGCCCCTTGCGTGCTGCCGGTGCGTGATGTGCGTGAGTGTGGTGGGCTGACTCTAGAGTAACTAGATTGCTCCTGTCTCCGCATCCCTTGCTTAGGATCCTGGCGAGGTCGCCAGGAGAAGAGCTTTGGGTCAATGACGCGGGCTGTCTTGCCAAGTGTTCCATCCAATCCACCGGATTGAGTGTATCTTGCTCTTTCTGGTTGGGGGCGGGCCCGCGGAGAGCTGGGTGATACATCAAGCATGGATGAGGGGTCCTCGGTTGGCCCCTTCAGCCTTCGGGCCGGAGGGGCCGCTGTGTTGTAACAGGGCCGAGCTCACCCTCATCGACCACATACACACACACACACTTTGGTGCACAGCTTCAACTCATTCGTGGACCCTGCTCAAGCTTTCTACCTGGTAACCTGCATTTTTGCATAAACGAAGCAACGGAGGACTTGAGGTGCAAAAGGTGCCAGGGAAAGGTGCCAGGGAATTGGCCGCTTCCAGCGCCTTAGAGTAAGACACTGCGCAAGAATCGAAGAACAGGAAGAAAAAGATAAAACAATAAGAAGCAGAAGAAGTGGAAGAGTAAGCGACGGAGAGAGCCTTCCTTAAGCGCGGGAGACAGAAATGGCGACCCTCCTGCAACCAAGGTGGGATGGGTCATTACGTACCGTAGTGTGCTAGGGGTTGTATTCGCCCAAGCCCCAATACGGGCGAGGACCGCGGAACCTGAGGGGCCGCCTTCAAGCCCCCAGCACGCAAGCATCACCGTTCCGTTTCTAGAACCGCAAGCTCTCCGAGCTCGCCTAGATCTGATCAGCAAGAGAAGGATCCCAAGCTCTTCAACGCTTATTTATCCCAAGTCTGTGCTTATTAGCAGGACCGAACTCGACGGAACATCCTCCGATCTCATAGCGACCGGCCTCTCGTCTGGAGATGAGATGCCATGTATGAGACATATGATAGCAAGTATATGTTGTAGACTATACGGTACATTACAGGTAACAGATAGTGTGTAAACCAACATATATCAAACAATACATAAACCTCAGTATATCTTAGAAAGTGTATACTGTATACAACGTGTACCATACTATAAACTCTAAACTATACACCCACAAAAGAATACTTGTTAGATGTGAAATTCCCTCTCTCTGTGTCTTTCTAGGTATCCCTATTCTGTATTCTGTATTTTGCAGTATCAGTATAGGATACATAATCTACACGACGAATGTTAAATTCAAGGTGGAACATCCAATAGATAATTGACAGTACATAACGCATAGTACATGACATGTAATGCACGCTGTACTACATGCAGACGTTCGTACATGCATAACATGCATGCCTATGTACATGCATACATACATACAGACAGACATACGTACACATATGCATTCATGCATGCATGCGTGCGTGCGTGCATGCATACATGCACACATACGTACATGCATGCATGCATGCATGCATGCATACATACATACATACATACATATGCATTAATAGATGGATAGAAGGAAAGAAAGATACATACATATATAGATATGTACATAGCGTGTTCTCTGGTAGGCGGCGGTGCAAGAGGGAAAGGGTACATAAGCAGCTGTATTTGTAGATGTATATGTATAGGTATGAGTGTGCATTGCATTATATAGTATAGGTTGTCACTTGTTTCGAACACGTCTGGTCACAGGCCGTGGCACGATGAGGGCTGTGAGCATCTCGCCAGTGCCCAGCATTTGGTAAAGCGACCGGTAAGCACGGAGGACTCGGGGGTGTTTGAGGCATTGCAGCAAAACCTCGACAGCTTGGCCAGGTAAGCCCTGAACTCAAACCCTAAACCTGTGTAGCGCCATGAATGGCAATTGGCAGGAGATCCAAATTGCTTTGTACAGCTTGTGGCCAGAGCTGGTTGACCCCAAGAAGAACAGCAGGGATGCAGAGCCTTGGGCCCACAAGTTCAAGAGTCCATGCGGCATGTCCAACTTGAGTTTCAGGTGTTGGCAGTGCAGGATGCCAAAAGATCCTTATATATGTCCCCTGGCAAAGAAGCACTCAGGAGAACAATCACCTGCGGGAGATCGTTCATGCCCACAAGGGTATCATCGATATGCACGGATCGGTTTCGCATATCTTTGACTCAGACATGCATGCGGCATCCATCGTGAGGCGCGGTGTGGCTGGCTCACGTGAGAGCATCCCTCGAATGCATGTGTGCCTAGTTAAGGGGTCTGAGGGTAAGGGGGATCCCCGGTCCCCGGGCAACTCTTCACTGTTCTTGGCAAAGCTTCGCATCAGGATTCTATGGCTCTCTGTAACACATTAGCACCGATCCGTTCTGCTCTTTCGTTTCAGATTCGTGCCAGGAGGCGGACGAGGTCTGTCCGAATTGAGGGGCAGCTCGTCTCCACACGCTTCGAATCAAAGCACCCCCTGGGCCCTAGCGTCTAACCTCGCAGTGCGCCAAGGGGGATCAATATGGATGGGATCAACATCAATGGAGTCGGAGCTGGAAAGCAGTATGACGGCGACGAGGAGCAGGAGGTCGGCCTTAACCTGTTCTGGGCCGGGCAACGATGATGTGTGTGAAGGTGTTCAGATGTGTTCACCTTGCAGGAACTTGGCAGGGCCATGCTCGAAGACGAGATGCCGCTGCCCACCGACATCCGGATCGAAACTGGCATGGTCAAAATATTGAAGGCCGGATTCGGTGTCGAAAGCGATTGTTGTGTAGGTCAGAGCTAGGTCAAGTCTGTGATGCGAAGAAATGGACAAGCTCATGGGACGAGGCAACAATAGCGTGGCTAGTTGTACAGGACTGCCAGAGTAGCAGCAGCAGAGACAAGCATGAATACCACAGCCCGAAATCCGTGTGCTTGGCTGAGTGGATGACACCTTCGTCCTAAGGCATCCCGGAGGAGTTCCTCCAAGCTTGCCCTCTGATTCTTGGGAGTCACCTTCTTTCGATGAAGCTGGCCGGAAAGATGGGCCGTGAGGGTTGGGGTGAAGCTTCGTCACTCAACTTCTGCTATACGTGGCTGAGAGGGAGCTTTATGCCGTTCTCTCAATTTCAATATGACGAAGCTTCTTGCGGTCCAGAAGCCCCCGAGCCAGGCGGCGTGTTTCGATGTGTCACCTCTCATAGGGTCACTGCTTGAGCAAAGCTCAAGCAGGCAGAGGGGCGAAAACATGCACAGGGGGTTGCCAATCTGCTTTAAGGTTCTTGTGGCACCCAGGCATTCTCAGGCGGGCATGTAATGTCGTGCTTGACGACTCCAAAATCCGGTGGTCGTCCTGCCTCTTTTCAGAGAGTTGCATTTTCAGCGCGACGATGAAGGCTCTGTCAGCCTAGCTCTGACCGCCTAATGTGGAAGCCTTAATAATTAGAATAGGGTTTTGGGGCCCATGATACTATAATTATAATCAGGAACGCCCCCAAAATAGTACCCCTACATTACGAGATATCTCTTGGCATCGGGCTGGCGAAGCCGCTGTGAGGAGACCGCGCCTTTCGAAATACCTCCGAAAGGAGACCTCTGCTTGAAAAAAGGGAGCTGCAAGCCGTCTGCACCCTGTATCCAGAATTCCTGGCCGGAGACTGATCGGAAGCCTGTTCTGAGTGTGAAGATGCGTGCAGTTCTCGGAATTCGTGGAGCAGGCGCCGCCGGTGGTCTTTGGCTTACAGCGATGTTGTCAGTGGCGTCTGCCTTTCCATCACTGCGATCTGAGGCGACCCTCTCCATCGTTATCCGTGTGCTTCGGCTCAGAGTTGCGTCCTGGTAATCTCTGTGTAAGATAAGTGTGTAAAATGGACCCAGGGCCCAGGGGCCTCGGGGAAGTTATCGCAGAAGAAGTTGAGGGTTGGTGCTTCCATACGCCAAGCGTATGGAGCTGTGGGGATATATGGTGGACTGTAGAAGTAACCCCATGAGATCTTCTTCTAGAGAACGTGAGCTTGAGGCGTGGAAAACACTGTTGTGGGCTGCCGGGCGCCTGGTCGTTGCACTGCGAAGCCTCTGCTACTTGCTTGAAGGCTCGTTGTGGCGTCTTTCACAGCGAGAGTGCGACATGTCGCAATGCATCCTGATGAGCCGAAGCAACTGCGTGAGCACATGGGAGGGGTCAGCTTTGCACGCTGTGGCTTCGGGTCTGCGGTCAAACCAAACAAGATCAACAGACTGAAGACAACTGGGGCTGTTGCATGCGGAAGATGTGCAGCATGGTTGTAACCCATAGGAGAGATTGCGTGCCATGGCGGCGCTGCTTGCAGCACCCACGCCAGCCGGGCAGGTGCCACAGTACGTGTGCTATCTTTGCACACGGAAGTTTGCTGATGCCACAGCGCTCAGCACTCACGAGACTTGGAACGGAATCAGAAGGCCCTCATAGTGTCTTATCGCAGCTTACGAAGTAGAGGATCCGACTAGCAGGCTGCTACAGTCCAAAACTGGGTCTGTGGGGCAGCTCCAACCGGTGAGTATTCAACTTTTCGTGGAGAGAGGCAGGAATAATGTGACATCTGAGGAGAAGTACTCGCAGCTGCACCAGCAGAACCTGGATCGCCAGGACGAGCTGATCAAGCAGCCCAGACCTCGGCACAAGTGAGGCTCGCGCTGTCTGCAGTGCGGTCCGAGATGAGGCACAAGGAGGAGGTGATGAACAGCGTCCATCGGCTGCGTCAGCAGCTCTTGGAGGCCATGAACTCGACGAACCCTGCCACTCGTCACAGAAAGAGAAACTGACTGAGAAGAGCACCATATGGCTACTTCAGAGCCTTCAGGTCACGAGCAGCCGGGCTGGGGCACTGGAGTCCCAGCTCCGGCAGCAGCTTGGGGAATTTGGCCAGGCTCGGCTGCCCCCCCTGCTGCTCTTCTTCGCTTCTTTTGCTCTGGTACCCGTTATGCGATTCTGGTGTACAATATATATATATATATATAGAGGTGTATATATATATATATATATTATTATTATTATTATTATCATTATTGTTATTATTGTTATTATTTATTTTTGCTATTATTATTACAACCCACAGGCACAGGAGGCTCTGGAGCACCGCCGCGCCGTGCGCGGAGCGGACCCAGCGCGCCTGGCGCGCGGCGCGCAGGCGACGAGCGGGAGCAACGCAAGCAGAGCCTAACCCGGCCTAACCTGTGCAGAGTGGCGGGTATAGTCTAGAGCACATTCATAAGAAGAAGAGGAGGGCTCAGACTAGAATCTTCACTGCAAATCTGGTCGTGTCCATGAACAACAGAATCGCGGTAACCTCTGAAAGTATCAATGGCTGTGGTCAAGTCTCTCCGTTACTGACGGCGTGCTGCTTTTGGTAGCAGGCGTTACTTGCCGCACGATCCAAGAACAGATATTTCGCTGGCTGTACTGCGATGATATGTCCAAGGCGAAGAGCACTAGAAGAGAAGAGGCCAACGCAGCCCCACTTCATTAAAGTCTGGGAGAGACTAGACAATGGGTTCTTTGTCATAACAGCATGCGACTGTTCAGGCTGACGTGAAGCAGCCGCAACTGCGACCTCTCTACCGTGAGCTGAAGGCAAGAACGAAGACGGCTGGGCTTGTTGAAAACAGGAAACCTCCAGGGGGCGGTGACCCCATGACGTTCCGAGTGGTGCGGCTGACACAAGGAGAGCAGCAAATCAACCGATCACGCATGTCTATGGTTGGTCTCAAAATATGAATGCTACCATGAGGGAAGAAGAATCGGTGTGTGTTCAGTCCCGTGCTTGGTAGCATGAAATCGCCTGAAGCTGCAATTCTGCGAAACCCCTCTGGTACACCGAGCCGCCCTAGCCCGGAAGCCCATCAGACGGAACACGTGAAAGTTTTTTCTGAATCTATGTGTTGCCGGGCTGTACCGAATGTCGCATCAGGTGGGGCACCTGACGCTTGAGCTGGGAGCTGCCTGGGCCTCAGCGACGAGGAAGCTTCCAACCCCCACTTTAATTCAGTTTTGTTCGGATTCAGGGAAGTGGCATAACTAGGCTTCGCGGGAAAATTGCAGGATTGTCCCATACAGTGCTCTTTTCTGATGAAAATCATGGGCGGCTCGCTCAAGTGTTTTGTTATGACCGACTTTCTCCGTACGATTCCCGACGCGGTGCAGGGAGGTCATGGTAGTGGAACCCGTGTGATGGTCATGGTTTCCCAGAGCTCTGACTCTTGAGGCATGTTGGCAAGGCGGCAAAGAGACGAACGAAGATCGCTTCGCTCTTGACCTCGAGCCTTGGTTTCAGTGACCTGTTCCTGCATGATGCAGGTCGAGTGCTAGAGTCGTGAGTCGGGTGCGAGTCAGCACCTCCCTTCTTATGCATGTAGCAGTCCTAAGCAAGCGCCGAATGAACGCCCTTATTGCTGGAAAGCAAGCCAGTGGAGCATCAGCTCACCCACCACCACCACCACCACCACCCATAGGTCGGGCGGGCACACCGGAAACGGATGCGGCACCCATACCCTATTCTCAAAACAGGCGTGGACTGCAGGAGCAAAGGCAAACGCACAGCTATATCATGCTGTGTCAACATGCCACACGCAGGAAAGGGAGAGTCAGGGGTACTACCGAGCCCAAGCAATGGCTACCCGCGGCAGTTCTAAGTTGCGGCTGAATTGAATAGATGCCGGATTCATCGGCAGCAGATCGTCCTAGCTGAAGAGGTCCCGCTGCAAACCGGGCATGATTCAACTTATCCCAGCAACTGTGTCATGGGATTCATCTTGCAGAGAAGCCCAACCTTCATCAATGGTCAGCGAGGCCATGGTAATAACAAATAATAAGAGGAAACATAGCAATTGCTTCTATTCTTTAGTTATTATAACCCACTGCCAAGGAGTTGCTCTCAGCAGATGGACTGCCGGTTCCGGGCGTGCTTGTGCTCGATGGACATTCTGGACACCGATGTGTGGAGCACTTGGCCGAGAGGCTGCGGGGACATGTGCGAGTCAGGAATGAGTAGAACCCGACCCATTTCGGTGCATGAAACTCGGGTGTCGCAGCTCCCCCCCTTGAAGCCTTGCGCAAGTGACGCACGTGCTTTTTCCTCTGTTCCAGGCTTCCCAAAGTCTTGCAGACGAGACTGGCCAACAAGCCCAACTTGACAGACGAACATCTCCGAGACGCCGTCCTGGAGGCCTGTGCGCTGGTGGATGAGGAGCTCCCAGACTCGTTTTTTTGGAGCCGCCAACCGTAGCCGTAGGCCCCTGCCCTGCCTTCCCCTGACACCCCTAAACCCTAAACCCTCCTTCCCTGACTACCCTCCTTTCCCTGACTACCCCGAGGTTTCTCTGCTGGGCGCGGCAGCATGAGGCGATGGACGGATCGACTCTGCTCTTGGCCTTAGTCTACGCCGAGCCAGGCGGTGCTTACAGGCCCATCCATAGCAAAAGCTCCAGCAAGAATCAGCCCTGTTCTACTAGATGTTACATTATACCATATTTTTTATACTACATTATGGTATCTCATACTCACTCTCCCTCTCTCTCCCTTTCTCTCTCTCTCTCTATGTGTGTGTGTGTGTTATTGAGAGGCTCTTGGTGGCCAACGTGGGTGACTCCCGAGCGGTGCTCTGTCGCGCGGCCAAGGAGCCCTTGGCCCCGCAGCCTCTCCAAGCCTGCCGCCTCTCCGAGGACCACCGGAGGGCACCGGAGGGCACCGGACCACCCGGGCCTCACCTGACAAAAAAAAAGGCATGATTATTACCATTCTTAGTTGAACCAGTATTATTATTAGTAGTATTCTTATTGTTATGCTTATTACTATTGTTATTGCTATTGTTGTTGTTGTTGTTGTTGTTGTTGTTGTTGTTGTTGTTGTTGTTATTGTTATTGTTATTGGTATTGTTATTGTTATTAGTATTATATGATTATGTTGATTGTTGTTATATTGGGAGGTTTTGGAGTTTCGATGAGTTGCGAGCCCTGGAGTCGCTCAAGCCAGGCAGGGCATGGGGTGAAGGTTGGGTTTAGGGTTTAGGGTTTAGGGGTTTGCGGTTTGAAACCGACTTGTCATCTGACACGTACTTCGAGTGAACAAGCAGGAACAGCGCTTTGTGATTGTACAGTTTTACTAATTCTTTGCATTGTGGAAGTCAGTGTTCAGGCGATTCCACAAGTCCTGATGCAAAAAAAGGGTTTGAAACCGGACTTGATGACTGCCAGCGAATCTGGTAATCATACGGGCCCAAGACAATCCTAGCTAAGACGACTTGTGAACAAACGACCTGACACTGTCGCGCCAGAAGACACAAACATGCCAACACTTATGGATGTGCGCACTCAAGGTACTGAAGACTGACCAGCCAATCGTTGAAGTCATCAAGTCCGGTTTAGGTTTAGGGCCAGTTTAGGGGTTTTGTCACAGGACCACAAGCCCAACCGCCCTGATGAGCAGCAGCGCATTGAAGCTTTGGGCGGCGTGGTGGACCTCTACGGCGTCTGGAGGGTCTTCTGCCCGTCGCAGGTCTTCTTTGGAGGTGGCCTTGCCGCATCACTCACCTTCATTCACTATTGTTGAGTTGCAATTCCTCCAACAAAATCCATATGCGCTCAGCTGGTCCCCCTAAACCCTAAACCCCAAACCCCTTAACTAAGCCAGAAATAGTAACCCTGAACCCTAAACCCTAAACCTGTCTTAGGCCGTGCCATCCCGCGGTGGGGCCTTGCAGTATCCCGAGCCTTCGGCGACCTCCTTCTCAAAGAGCCCCAGAAGTATGGCTGCGCGCAGGTGCCCCATCCAGATTGCGAGCGCATCATCGACCTAGCCCACGGGGCTTCTCAGCTCACCCTGCACCGCCATCCAACAGTTCCATCAACATATGAGTAGCACTGATCGCAACAAGGGCTCGGATCATGATTCCTTCTTGCTGATCGTGGCTCTAACCCAGGTCCGAGGCGGTTTGGTCACCGCTGAGCCAGAGTTGCGAGTGGTGGAACTGGACCCTGCAGTGACAGGCTCAGTGCGGTTCGTGGTGGTGGTGGTGTCAGTCGTCCGGATACGGCACAGTCTGCGACGACGGTAGCAACCAGTGCTTCTAGCCAGCTAGCTGACAAACTTGCTACCAAGTCTCTGCTGAATATTAACTATCTTTCTCTCACTCACTGACTCACTCGCAGATTCACCACAGTAACGAACAAACGAACTGACCAACAACCTAACTGACTAACTTTCTTTATCACTAGCTTCGATGAAACAAAACATCGACACAGTGCTTTCATCTCGTTTCATTGCCTTTAATTCAATCAAGCAAAAAGGGGCAACAAAAGACCCATTTCATTCGCTTCGTTTCTCCTTTGCAATGTTAAGTGTGGTGAACGGAGTGAGTGGAACCCCTGTGTGAGAATTGAAAGACAGAAGACAAGTTAACGAAACAAAGAGTAGTGAACGCCTGCTTCTTTCTTTCACTTGTAACACAGGCAAGAAATAAAACAAGTACTGGATTTTTCATTCTAATTCTCTCTCCTTTTTCTCTTTTATTCGGTTATTACAATGTAGTGAAAGAAGAGAGCGGAAGCATGAACTGAATAAAAGGGAAAAGAGAAAATACTGAACCAGGATATTATAGGAGAGTTTACTAAGAAGATATTAGTTACGAAGGTTAGTTGATCCTGTAGACTTAGAAATTACCTTTAGAATATACACCTATCCTTGATGTGTTACTTATGTTTGGTTAAAACACAAAGAGCAGAGACAAGGAATGAACCGCGTGCTTCCTCTTGGTTAGACACAAACAAATACGAGCAGAATGGATGCCTGGATTAGATTTACCTGTAGGTTCAGTAAGTAATATTGAGGGGCTTTTTCACTGCTTCCCTGCCTGCCTGACAGCCTGGTTGACTGGCTCCCAAGAGCAGATGCAGCCCAGGTAGATCGCTTTCTGGTCCTTGCATGCGACGGTGTTTGGGATGTACTTCAGGAGACGGCCTTGATTTAACGTGAAAGTCAGACATGCCCACAAGACGGCAGTCAGCAGGACAGTGACGCAGCAGCGGTTTGTGCAAGCGCAGCTGGAGTGGAATTGGCTTCCCACTCGCTGGCGTGCGCCTTAGAGGCGTGTTCCATGTGGGGTCAGCTGGCCTGTTGCGCTTTTGCATCTCAGGTCAGGCACGCATTTGCGGCTGGTTCCGGGGACAACTTGACAGCTGTGGTGATGACATGGCGCTGCGAGTAAAGATGGCAAGCTGCATGCCGCACGCGCTTCCTCAAGAGCTCTCCATTATGTAGAATCCAGACCTTAACAACTATCATGCACTACACCTCTTCACGGAAGCTCGCCTCCTTCCAAATTCTGCCGTGCCTTCCCAGGGCCTTGCGGGCCTCATCGCCTCCTACTTCTTCATTGCCAGGATCTAAGCTTTTCCTTCTGAGCTGCACCTCTTTTGTATCCGGTGCTGTTTTTAGAACAGTCTTTGACATGTCCCTGACTGTGCCACTCTTCAGGCGGCACTCAGCAGGGAGGGGGCGAACTGCATAGTGTTGTCATGCTCTCAGATGTCTGCTGATGTCTGGTGACTGCCCTTGAACCCGTTGATTGGCGTATTGCCTTCACGGGGGTTGGCTCATGAGCACGACGAATCGAAAACCAGTCTATGCAAGGCAGCATCCTCGCACAACAACTCAAGAACATGAAGACAGACAGAGACAGACAGACTGGCAGACAGAACAGACAGACCGACGACAGACGGACAGACAGACAGGCAGACAGATGGACAGATGGACGGACAGACGGACGCACAAACACACCCAGTTTTGACAGATTGGCATTGCAGCCGTTGCTACTGTTAACCAGCTCGCGCGTCAAGCTGCTGCAGCAGACGATGTAGCTCGCAAGCCGGATCCTGGCGCTTGCAGTATGAATGAATTTGGGCGCACCTGAATGTCCGACCAGACGCCCAGCTGCAGCCGACGAGTTTTTGGATTCGGAGCTGTTGCTGTTGACTTCAAAGAAGTTGTGTGCATTCCAGGGACTGCTGCACATGCTTTCCCTTCTTGAGCTCGTCCAGTTGAAAGTTCAGACAGCTAGAGACCGAGAAGACTCCTGGCGGTCCACTTTTGAAGTGTCAAAATACTGGTGCAGCGTCACAAGAAGGAAAGATGGCTACAAGCTCGTCCCCGATGCAGACAGCGACCAGGAGGTTTCTACAGTGCGCTGCCTGTGCTGTCCTTCATTTCATCTTGCCGTCGTTTTGCCTTGTCGAAGTGCAGCTTCGCTATCGCAGGAGAGCCTTGATGATGTTGAGGATGGCAGAATCTCAGATGCATTGTCACCGTCCATGTGAAGGAATGCACAAGCCAGCCTGCCACATGTTGAAGAACTGGCGCCTGTTTTTTTTTGAGGTTCGGGCTCATCGCAGCGCTTGCAGAACTACCCCAGCGCTGCACAGAGCTCTTTGAAGGGCACGGCCGTCGGGGCGTCCGAGTCTGTCAAAATTGCACCTTGGTTTCAGCCACTTTGTAAGGCCGTAGGCTGGCTGCTTGGGCTTCTTCGTTCTGAGCTCTTGAGAAAGCACAGGAATGGAAGAAGCTGACGCCAGAGGAGCAGAGGGCTAGGAACTCAGAGCTGTCCGGCTGCGCTACAAGGAAGCAATTTCGTGCATCATGAGGTGCAAGTCCTCGCAGGCAGGGCACTGCGCACACTCAACGAGAAAGCCAAGTGACTTGCTTGAACGAAGCTTCGTGACGGGCAGAGACTACCCTCGATTGGCAGTGGAGCGCCGGCTCGTTCAGGTTGCTTATCACCGTTGAGCGCCCCTGCTGCCAATTCAAGCATTTACTGCTGTGCGCAAGCTGTTTTTAGCAGTCTCATGCAGAAACCCAAGAAGTACGCAGCCGATCTTCAGAAGTGCCAAGTGCCCGAGGAACGACTCCGTTTACGGAGCAGCACTGGCTTTGCCACAGGTCGCTCGCACTGCGGGGTGGAGTTTGGAATACACAAGCCTTGCCTGCCACAGAAACTCGGCCGGTGCTCTCCTGTCGCAGACTTTCGACGATTTTCTGGTTAAGACGCCGACCCACTGAACTTTGCCTGACACCATGGCGTCCGAGGCATGATGTTTCTTTTGACGAATCTTCTTCTTCAAGGATTTCTCCTTTACATGCTGTCGAAGGAGCTACGAACACTGGAGTCTCAACCTGATTCAGACCTGTCGGGCCCAATTAGAGGGATGCTTGGAAGTGAAGTTCCATGACTCTGTTCGTGGCGACTCGTATGTGCTGCGCTGTATGGAACCGGAAGCATCGACACTGTCTTGTCATGGTCCCGTGGGTTTTGTAAGGACAAGTTCGGAGGACAGATGCACCTCTGTGACTTCGGATGCTCGGCTTCGAACCCAGTTGCCACCTCGAGTAGCGAAGCTGAGCTCTCTCGGCTCGTGGAGTTGAACTCAACTTTCGTCGAGTTTCGCTGCTCCATCCGAGGCGCGCACTCCGGAGAGTGTCCAGAGGGCAAGAACTGTATCGGACCTGGCGGTACGGCTTACACTCCTGTGCTTTGGAGAACCTTCAGCACCGTTTTCCGAGACTTGGGTGTTCCGGGTACGGTCCGACTAGTCTCTAACATATGGTTGCCAGCAAGCGCGGACATCGTGCCAACTACGCGGCAACAAAAGACAGACTGCGGTGGTAGGAAGGATGAAAGAGAGAGGGAGGTGGTGGCGGCGGCGGTGTTGAAGGAAGGTCAACTTGGGAACCAGGCGGAGACAGAAAGACCTGTAGACACAACGGGGCCAGCTAAACACATCCTGTTTCCGTTATTTTCTATCCACCCTTGGCCCGATCGAAGATGTTGTTCTTTCTGTGTGATGTGCCGGTATTCCTGTCCGATGTACAGGCTGTACGACGTAGTGACGTTATCATCCAATATGTTCTCTGAGCTGGATTGGAAAGGCGATTGAGCGAAGTAAGGATCGCCTGTACGATTGGAAGCTTTGGACGACCCGAGTTTTCGTTCGGGACTCGCTCAAGGCCCTGTTCCCAGCACCTTGGTGACTGATAGAAGAGAATCCAGCCATGTTCAGGGTTTAGATGGGTTAGGCCTAGGGCAAGAGTATCAAGCAATCGCCGCCGCAAATACAGCACCAGCACCGGCACAAGGGCCATCAGCAGCAGCAGCAGCAGCAGCAGCCGCAACAGCGCCAGCGCTGGCGGCACCACGCTGATGATTGTTGTTGTTGTGGTGGTGATGATGGAGGTGACCATGAAGAAGAAGAACATGATGATGGTTGCGGCCACGGTCTTGATCTGTTCACGGTTATGTTTCGTGATTGTGGTTATTGATTACAATCATCGTTGTCGTCGCGACCGCCGCCATGACACACATTTCATGGGTCCGCAAATTCACCACCATCGTCGTCATCATCATTGTCATCACCATCATCATCGTGCTTCGTGTCAATGCCTTCATTTTCATCAGTCGTTCTTGCACATCAACGAGGATGTAGAAGAGCAGAGGCATCATGGCGACAGGAGAGGCCCCCCCCGAGAGCTCCCAACATCTCCCAACTGCACCCAGTTTCGCCCAGCAGTCGGCCAGCTCTGGGAGGGATCGCTTGGACTTATGGCAGTATGGGTCCAAGTAGTCCTTATTTATGGTTTTTAGTACCCAAAAAGGCTCCAAAGTCCCTAAGTAATGGCATCTTTGACATTCTGAGGACAGGGCAGAGGACATCGAGGCGGGCTGGGTGGCTAAATCCTGGCCCTGGCAAGCCGTGTTCCCACAGTCCTGTTACTGTTGCAGGGGATGGTGGATCCCGGGGAATATGGTCTTGAGAGCTGCTTGGCTGGAGCTGGAGCCGGCGTCCGAATTCATGACCCCTACATGCTTCTGCATTCCACTTTGCTGGGCTCCGTACCTACTGGCAGGTGCTTGTAACACTATACAACGCGGGAAAGTTTAAGTTTGGATCATGCCTTCCTGCCACAAATGACCGTTGTCCGTGCATGCCCGGCCACACCCCCGCCCACTCACCTGTGGACACACTGCCCGCACCTGCAGCACACACCGACTGCAGCACCTTGGCCACTCGCCGCCCGCACCGTGCCAATATATAAGAGATCTTCGATCATGCCACGTCCAAAGCGCACAACTGAGGCTACTACCTCCGAATGATCTGCTGCTTCATATTCGTGCTGGGTCTTTGGCCAGATCTCGCTGGGTCCTGGGAAGCCTGACAGCCATTCCAAATGTGCAGGGCATGCAGTTTTCTGCAGTGCCACATCCCCGGGATCTCCACAGCTTGTTTCCGGATGCCATGAAGTCATTGCAACTGAATCGGCAGTCAGCTGAGAGCTCAGGACATACTGGCGCTCCTGATCGGTGTGCCGACGAAATCGGAACCATGGATAATGGAGACAAACTGGGAGGCGATCAGTTGCTAACTTATGCTATGCCCCGTAGACGTCGTGGACATTATAAGGGGGCCGGCATGACATGGAAGTACCTCACTGGCAAGGCATGTTTGAGTCCGTGCAGTTCGGCAGGAGCTGCGCAAGCGAGAGCACAGTGATGACAATCCCGATGACTGGCGCATGGACTTTGTTCGATTCCGACACCTGCCTCGGCATAGCACCTCTTGAAGGTTATGAGGATTTGAAGGGGGATGGCGCAGCCGTAACAGTGCGGTAATGACTCGGAGTATCATTCAACGCGACAGGACTCCGCGGCAATTGCAAACGTACACTACTGAGGAAGATCATCTAAATGATGGTACGATCTAGCCATAGATTACAGGCCTGGGCCCAATCTCAAGGCTCGCGAAACCCATCAATCGCACACATCATCGTCTTGCCCGTAAGTTGCAAGACGGATGTCTTGAGCCATCTCCGCACATCGTTTTGTGCGTGTGATCCGAACCGTGGTAATGGCCATGCTTCCTTGCGCAGGGGCCATGCAACTTTTCTCTGAGGCAAAACTTCATGCACAACTAACAGCATCTACCGGTGGGAGAGTAGAGCAGGCTCACCCGAAGCCGCAAGCTAAGCAAGACGGGCCAGAACAATCCTGAGGAGTCGCTGGTGTTCCACTTCATTGGCTACTCGTTGCATCAAAGGGCTTTGCAATCACTTTCGTTGTGGCATTCTGACCGTACACCTCGTGCCAGGAAAATCATCAACTTCTTCTTGATCCTGTGCCCGAAGATGTACTTTGCCTAAACCAGACATGTGCATGGTTCACCGGTCGTGGCCAGAAGCCTACAGGTAATTCAGGTGTAAGCTTGCCCCAACGCATGCCAAGCCGATACAGTGGCTCTGCAGCTTTGGCAGTATTTCGTCCATTGACTCGCAGTAGCCACGCTTAACCCATATAGAACCTTTGGGGAGTAACTTGGTAACCCTTGTGTCAGAAAGGGGCTGTTTTCAAAGCGACAACTTGGCCTACTGGCGATGAAGTCGTCGTGTTTATAAATATGTCCAAGCAGTTTCGCGGTTTAACCCGTTCGCCTGATTGTCGCCCTGCTTGCAGTTCTCAACATAAGACCAAGGTACATATGGATATTGACTGTTGACATCGGCATCGTTTTCCTCATGGAGACTTCCGAGATAGAGGAGCTACTGCACCGGGTCGTAAGTAAGCTTGGGGCATGGCCATTACAAGCATGGCAGCCAAGATCCAGGCTTAAGATTTGCAGCTATGGAAGTTGTGCTTGCTAGCTTCACACCTGGAGGACATGATCATCAACTGCGTGGCACTTGCGTTCATCCTGAACCTGGATGAGCTCACGACCGCTGCTCTTAACACAGTGTTGGTGACCGGTTTGCTTACTTTGGCCTGTGCCAACATGGTAGCCGAACCTCGGTTGAACTCCTTTGCAGGATGTCGATGCTGCCGAACCAGACAAAGGCTATTCTTGAAGCCTGCCTGCATCGAAATCCAAGAATCTAAGAGGTTGCGGGTTCTTGTCGCTCCCCGCTCCATTTTCATCAATTTAATGGCGGGTAGTCGGCGGCTAACGACTTCAACGCCCGGCTGTGTTGCACCGGCCATGGCAGGCGGCACATTCTGAGCGTCGAACCGCTGAGACCATAATTCCAGACAGGGTTTTGGAGGCTCTCTGGTCTGAGTAGTTACATATAGCTCACCATTCACAACTGATAGCAGACATGAGGCACACAGCCGATCTTGAGGCAGCCAGAGTATTTGGAAGACTATCACGTGTTCCTCACTGTATGCGGTAGCAGCTCGAGCAATTGAGGAAATGTTGGAGGGCTGTCCCTCAGCCAAGCCGCAACAGATCTCTTTGCAAGATGAGCTTTGCCTGCTTTGAGCTGGATTCGATTGCTTCGTGGTCTGCGTTTCTCCGAGGCGACGGTCTCGCTAGGCAAGATCTCAGGGTTTAGAGTGCTGGGCATTAAGGGCAGCAGTCGAGTCCCTTGTGCAAGAAGAGTTCTACTCAAGAGAACTTATAAGCACCCGTAGGAAGGACTTAACCCCAAAACCTAAATGCCAGGACCGTGACCAGCTCCTGGTACTCGTATCACACCGACCCAGATCTATGGAACCAGAGCTTAAACCCCGGGACCGTTCTCACAGGCAGCTCCGATTCTGCATGCCTAGATCACCGCCCGCCTTTCCAGGCTGCAGCAATTTGTTCCACTCTCTTCGCTCTTGCTTTGTATTGGTTTGGCCGTGTATAGTAACATATCCCATATATAGCGACCTCTTATGCAGGATAATGTCACCTGCGATGAACTCCAAGGATTTCGTCTTGCACGAGGAGGGCAAGCGTTGGATGCTTGGACTGTTGTCAGGAGGCTGAACTCAACTTGACATGAAGTTAAAGTGATTGCCAGTAGTCAGCCCAATAAATCGCTACAAGTTTTCTACAGCTAAAGAGGAGCGGGCGGAAGTCACTGCGAGCCGAGAAGCATGTGCCGGATCTTGAGTCTGGGAAACCCTCGTAGGCACGTGACCCGGGTCATGTCAAGTAGATTTGTCTGCCGGCTTTCGGCATGCACCAAACTATGGATCGACACACCGACGACCTTCTTAACAAGAAAAAGAAGAAGTCTGACAGTGCACAACAGGGCTCCCAAAACCGTGTCTCCGTACCTGCGCATCAGGAGCTGGTTCTCGCCGGGTCTCTATGGTGGCTCGGAGTACACATTGCCAAAGAGAGCCAGCTTTAGCCAAGTCTTTGCCATCCAAGTGTGCACAAGGCTATATCATCCCAGCCCGGCTCTGCTTCCTTCTTGCGGTGACTGCGTTTTTCCTTGGGAACTACTACCTGGAAGCCTGCATCCGATTGGAGGATGGCTCCTGGGCCGTTCGCCAGCACTTTGAAGTCTGCAGGCGCAGTGTAAGCCTCCTGGTAGACCGCGCCTTTCTTGTCCGAGTTGTGAGAGTGTAACGCCCCAAGCCCCAACCCCGAAGCCTTTCCAAGTTAAGCAATACCGGAAGCACGGATCTCGTAAAAGGCACTTTTTTGCTTCCTTGAGTTTCCTTGAGGTCTCGAAGGACCTTCACTTGCCACGCTCAGTGGCTGAGCCAAATTTCGGTGCTCTTTAGGCCTCAAGAAGCTAGTTTTGCAAGGGTCGTATATTGCTTTATAGTGGTTTTAGAAGGGTTTGACATGCAAATCACGGTTCAGAGTTTGGGATTTAGGGCACCTTCTCTGCCGGACCCAAGGACAGCTTGCCGTTTCTGACATTCCTGTTCGAGCCCTTTCCACGTCTGTTTCCCGTGGACACGGAGTCTCTTCTGCAACAGCAGTCCGGGTAGCAGCGCCTTGAGCGGAGCCTGGACCGGCTTCATCCCTGCTATGTTCGAGTCGAAATTCACCGTAATTAGCCATTTTGGCTGAAGACTCTTAGCTGCCTTAATAGCGTGGCGTAGCTTCTCACCGACCAATGGAGGCGACAAGGGACGGCAAGATCGTGGATGGCCGGATAGCGCTGTCCACAGCTCTTTGGGACACCAGCTTAGAAATTCCCGGTCGTCAGGATGCTACTGAAGTCGATGCGCGGGACGCCAACACCCCGGACAAGTGGATCAAGCGTCATCCGGACATGCTGCGGAACACTGGTATGCATCCTTTCAACTCGGAGCCACCTCTCAAGAACTTGCAAGCAGCTGGTTGGATTACACCCCCTGCTTTGTATGTGGTCCGAAACCATGGAGCAGTGCCACAGCTCTCCTGGTCCGAGCATCGGCTGAAGATCACAGGAGTCCCAAAGCCTGTGGAGCTGAGCATGGAGCAAATCACATCTGGTGAATGGGGCACCATTGTGTCGATCCCAGTGACCTTTATCTGTGCCGGCAACAGGCGCAAGGAGCAGAACCTCACCAAGAAGACAGTGGGATTCGATTGGGGAGCCGGAGCCGTTGGGAACTCCGTGTGGACAGGAGTCCGCCTGTGCGACTTGTTGGCAGCGGTTGGCATCACACGGCCTTCTAAAGAGCATCGCTTCGTCCATTTCGAAGGTCCTCTGGGTGAGTTGCCTCAAGGGAAAACGGGATCCTATGGCACTTCCATTGATTTGGGCTGGGCGCTTGACAGGGAGCGAGATGTGCTGTTGGCTTTCAAGCAGAATGGAGAGCTGCTGACCCCGGACCATGGCTTTCCTCTGCGAACGCTGTTGCCGGGTTGCATCGGTGGCCGGATGATCAAATGGCTCTCTAGCATGTGGGTCTCAGACAAGCCTTCCGAGAACCACTATCACTACTTCGACAACCGAGTGCTTCCTCCGCATGTTGATGCAGATCTTGCCTATGCAGAGGGATGGTGGTACAAGCCTGAGTATATCATCAACCACATGAACATCAACTCAGCGATGTTCGAGCCGCGTCACAACTCCTTTGTGGAAGAGAAGAACTTGCCCAAGACCATCAAGGTCTCCGGATACGCTTACACCGGTGGAGGTCATAAGATCATCCGGGCGGAGATCTCCTTGGATTCGGGCAAGTCTTGGGAGATCACTGAGCTCCAAAGGCCAGAAGATGAGATCGCGGAAGCACGTGGAACTGACAAGCACTGGTGCTGGGCTTGGTGGGAGACGGAGGTTGACATGAGCCGTCTCTTGGACACCGCCTGCGAAGAGATTTGCTGCCGCGCTTGGGATTCCAACCAGAACTGTCAGCCTGTGCAACTCACTTGGACAGTTATGGGCATGTTGAACAACCCCATTTACCGCATCAAGATCCACCGGGAAGGCAGCAGGATGTGGTTCGAGCATCCAACTCAGGGCTCCATGCCAGGTGGCTGGATGACTGATCAAGCGGGGCAGTTCAACGAAAGCTTTGCCGTGGAAGCAACACCCGGGAAGACTGGCGTGGCTCCATGGCGGCCAGTGGCTGCAGTGTGGAAGGGTGCCAAGATAGACTCCGTGAGTGCTGCGGGTGCAAGTTCTGCCAGCCAAGCTGCGGCCATCCAGCCGACCAAGGCAGGCAAGTTGGTGCAGTC